>MU731084.1:43986-86843 GCA_026770625.1 Nicotiana glauca
GTTATAGCATAAGCCCCAAATATGTCAATCTATCCTTAGTAACATCTACCCGTCAATTAGCCACCTAGGTAGTGTCACGACCCTAGTCCCTTTCTTCCCATTAGATACAACTTTAGCAATCATCTTGTAGCTTAGTTTAATTACAATTTAGTAGTTTGAAAATAGTAGTTTATAATTGAAAAACCCAAAAATGAAAAGAAGATCATCTAAGAGCACACACGCAACTCTATCCTAAGTAGATACCCGAATTCCCTTCTAGCTCCCTGAGGATTCGATCCCGACCCTCATATCAGGTAAAAGCTATTGTGGCCCTCTTCTCCTACTCTTTAGTAGCGGGTAGTTGGCTATGATCACTTTTTGGTGCCATTGCCGGGGAGCTTAAGGTTTTTGGCTATCTAGTTAGTAGCTTTGTGTGTTTCTCTTCTTTACTTCTTATTTGCTAATTTTGTTTGTGTCGATTACTCAGGTACAAATGGCTCTCAATGCTAATGACCCTCTTGGAAATGTGAATGCGGGGGAGGAGGTAGACGATCTTGATCACAAAGAGGTTCCTAAATTACCTCAACCTCCACGTAGAGGTCGTCAGGCTAATGCAAATGACAACAAAAATATTCCAGATCCTCCTCCGCCTCCGCCAAGAGTGGCTCCAAGAGTCCTCCCAAATCAAGGATATGCGAGTGCCATTGTTCCTCCCCAAATCCGGGCGGGGAAATTTCAAATTACAAATGTTATATTGACCTTGCTCGAGCAAAGATGGTATTTTACGGGTGCCTCCGATCAAAATGCCTACAAGCACTTGAAGGGGTTCGTAGATACATGCTGGGGTAGTAAGCAAACAAACGTGTCCGAGGATGCATTGAGATTGAGGCTTTTCCCGTTTTCTCTTTGGGGTAAGGCGTTGGTGTCACGCCCCAAAATCTGAGGAGCGCGACCGGCGCTCAGCCGAGTAAACCCGACTGAGCAAGCCTGCTATGTTTCATTCTACCCAAACTAGTTCATAAATAAAGAGGGGATATTATCCCATTTAATAAAATGCAAGGAAATCTGTTGTTAGCAACCCTCATTTAATTCTTTGTAATTGCTTCATTTAGTTTTCAAAATATTACAAGTTTATAAATTTAATGAAAAACATGCTTGTCAAGTACCAACATTTCCAGCCCGGACTCCCAACATCAACCTCCACCCACAATAGTCTACGGAGCCTCTAAATACAAGATAAGAGCAATAGAGAAATGCCGGTAACAAGGCTCCGGCTATACCTCAAAATGTATTTAGAAAAAGAACAAAAGATATATAACATGACCCCGGGAAGGAGTGGGGCTCACCAACACAGCTGAATAAAAGTAGAGGAGGTGCTACCGCCAGTGGACTGGAGTACCTGCTGTAGAACCACCTACAATCATAACACGATTGTAGCGCACCCGACAAAAGGGACGTTAGTGCCGTCGAATAGCACTAGTATGAAAGGCTAAAATTCCTATTTCAGATTAGAATATCCATACAAGCAAAGAATCCACAAACAGTAAGTCAAGATCAACAATATTCCGACACCCAATTTTGAAACATGTTAGTCCTCTACTTTATGAAAATAATATATATACTTTTTGTTTGATTGGGAGATCTCTAGCACCGATATAAGTTTTACCACCGTCTTTGATAGCACGGAGTCCGATCACGACCCGATCGGCTAAGTCATCCCTTTTTAGAGATATATACCAAATCACAAATTTCCAGTTTTTAATTTCCCAGGTATCAAATTTCCAGATTTATTGATTTCCAGCACTATACCACCATGTGTGCGGCATGGCGTCCGATCACGGCCCGATTGGCTAAGCTGCCTTCCCACATATGCCGTGTGGGTTGGCGTTACCAAATTTCAATGTTGCCAAGATCATCCCAGTTAAGGGGAATAAGCTCGATGCACCCCTACACCGGCACGTGTAGTTTCAGGAATGAGTCTTATGACCCACCCTTCCTCGGTGTTGCTAAAGATACTCCCGAAAACATATTTGATTCAATTTAGTATTGCACACAATTGCAGTATAAATACAAGTATACGAATATATCATAAACGCAACCATGCTTACCTCAATATCCTTCACAATTTATAGATTCCCATTAGTATTTCCAGTCACCAACAACAACAGTATTTCCTTGGCTCATTTGGCCATTCACAAGATTCTTTATTCCTGGCACGGTGGCCGTATTCGGATTCTCACATTTTCATCCCTTTATTTCCAAAGATCACCAACCAATATCAATGTACCAAATATTCCGGAAATTATGTATTTTCAAATTCAACAGAGATAGAATTATCAAGCATAAGGGACTCTTCCCAAATAGGAATATACCAACCAACAATTATATCACACATTGAGCGGATCGTATCTATAAGGCAAAGCATTATATAAAACAGCCACTTATGGGCATAGTTCGGGTACAAGACCTTTAGGCCATTCTACTTTTGGAAGTTAGTTCATAAGATTTGAGACTTATTTTATATTTGTTTCACACTTCCTTATTCAATTCATTTCCATATGTCATTACATCTCATCAACAAGTAGACAAAATCAACCAAGTCATTTAATACACATAATAGCAACTAGGAGCAGTAAACAGAGCAATTATTCTCACCCAATTAGCATGCTAAACTTCTTTTAAGAGGCGACTCAGGACTATACAATTTTGGTAGGTAAACCACACTTAAACTTACAAACAAATATGGAATTCACTTCCGAGAGAGAGAAAGTTTAGCCTACATACCTCGATTGAGCTTTCCTTAAGTCCTACTATACTCCGAGACTCTTAGCAACGTCAATCTCTTAGGAACATGACAAATCGAACCACAAATTAGAGAGGTGATCATATTTCTAGTTCATTTGAGCATATTTTCAAACACTAAGTGGGTATCATGCTTTTAAAACCATTTTGTGAAAGATCCTACCATCCCTCATCCCATCCTTAGCTCAAGACCTAACAAAATACTCTTAAGAACTCATGCATGAAAGATATCCACTTCTATCCTCATCAATTACCCTTCTAATGGTCTATCCTAGTTATATCTAGAAATTAAGAGCTTGGATTATAGACCCTTACCTTTTAGGAAGATGACCAAGGTGCCTTTCTTGACAAATCTTCAAGGTTTAAGAAAGATCTTATGGAGAAATATTGATGAAGAACCCCTTCTCCCTCTAGGACCCCTTCTCTCTCTCTAAATGTATCAGAAAATAAGCCTAAAATGGAGGGTAGGGTGTAATATATCGACATGGGGTCGGGTTATATAATTAGAAAATTGGAGCCCTGAGTCAAGTATGCGATCGCATTTGCGATCGCAGAGTAAACATGCGGTCCGCATAATGGACCGCAGAATGCGCCCCAAAAATTAAACATTTTGCCTCGGTCTGCGGCAGATATGCGGTCCGCATTTCGATTATGTGACCGCATTCTGGACTGCATTTCTTGCATTTTTATGGAAACTTATTCTTGACTTTTTAATACATTATTCAATCCAAAAAGGTCCGCGCCGCGAAGCATATTTATTAGTTTCTAACACATGTTCCTAACTTGGCACCACGGGATCTGGGTTTTCTAGTAGGAATTTCAAGGGGCCTTACAGTTGGATTGGTTAGAAAGGCTCCCCAATCATTCTATCACTACATGGGATGAATTGGCGGACAAATTTATTGCCAAGTTCTTTTCTCCAAGTCATATGGCAGCCCTTTGGGATGAAATCCTAGCCTTCAAGCAAGACCTAACGGAACCTTTGCACGAGATATGGGAAAGATATAGAACAATGGTGAAAGAGTTCCCTAATAACGACATGACCGAGGTGATGATACAACAAACTTTTTATTGGGGCATCAACGCCACGCATCAATGCATTGTGAACCAATTGGCCGGAGGGAACTTTATGAAACTTTCTTACCAAGAGGCATGTGATGTAATTGATGAAATGGCCGGCACCTCTTCGGCATGGCAAAGCCGAGCAAATGTGCCCCAAGGTGATCCACAGTCACCCATTTGCACAAGTAATTGCACGATCATGGCCAAGCTATTGCCAAGCTTACAACAACTATGAATCAATTGGCGAAGGCGCAAATGTAACAAGTCCAAAACCCGCGCCAAGTCAATGCAATGGAAGGTGTTTCCATGTTGAAAAGGAGCCAAAGAGGGCAACAACAACCTCAAGGTAATTGTGATCAATTTGACAACAACAATAATGGTGGTGGTTATTCGAATGAATGCTATGATGATCAAAGTGAAGAAGTTCAATATGTCAATAACTACCAAGGGAATAGAGGAAATCAACAAGGTGGAGGTAATTGGAATAATAACAACCAACAACAAGGTGGTGGCAATTGGAACAACAACAACCAAAACAATAATTAGGGTAACCAAGGTAACAACCAAGGGAATTGGAATGAAAATAAAAACAATGGTCAAGGCGGGTGGAATAACAACGGAAATCAAGGCAACCGGGGGCAAGGTTTTCAAAGGCCCCCGATGTATCAACAATCAAACAATCTGCCTCCGTTTCAATCTCAAGGGTCTAGTTCTTCAGGTAATGATATGGGAAGAATAGAAATGATGTTCGAACAAATGATGAAGAAGAACCAAGACTCCGATGCTCAATTGGCTTCCCACAATACCTCTATTCGGAGCTTGGAGGTGCAATTAGGCCAAATTTCTCAATCGTTGAATACTCAACCAAAGGGTAATCTACCAAGTGATACGGTAGTGAACCCGAAGGGAGGTAACAATCATGTGATGGCGGTTACAACAAGAAGTGGGAGAGGTAGTTATGTGCATGACTCGAAAGAAAATCAAGTTGTGGATGATGATGTTGGGTTCCAAGAAGATGTAAGTCCTATGATAGTTGAAGATGTGGTTGAGACCAATGTGAACAACAAAGTGAGGATAGATATTGATGAGTCCGAGGTGGAAACACAAGATGCCGTGAACCCGTCTAGGGAACACGTGATTGATATGCCCGAGCCGGTGGTGCCCAAAGCCAAGGCACCTTTGCCTAGACCACCTCCACCTTATCCTCAACGGTTAGCAAAGCAAAAGAGTGATAATAAATTCAAAAAGTTCATAGACATGATGAAGAGTCTTACAATCAATGTGCCTTTGGTGGAGGCGCTCGAGCAAATGCCGGGGTATGCAAAGTTTATGAAGGATTTGGTAACACAGAAGAGGTCAATGGAGTGTGAAACAATTAAGATGACTCATCAAGTGAGTGCTATCTTACATTCTATGGCCCCGAAACTTGAAGACCCCGGAGCTTTTACTATCCCCTGTACTATTAGTAGTGTGGATTTTGCCAACGCCCTTTGTGATTTGGGGCTAGCATAAATTTGATGCCTTATTCAGTCTTCTAGACCTTGGGAATCGGGCAACCTAGGCCAACCTCAATGAGACTTCAAATGGAGGATCGGTCGATGAAGCGGCCTTTGGGTATAATTAATGACGTACTTGTCCGGGTGGACAAATTTACATTGCCAGCCGACTTTGTCATATTGGATTGTGAAGTGGACTTTGAAGTCCTGATTATTCTTGGGAGACCTTTCCTAACAACGGGGAAGGCTTTGGTTGATGTTGAAGCGGGTGATCTAAATTTCCGTGTGGGGGATGAGAAGGTTGTTTTCCATGTTTGCAAATCAATGAGACAACCCAATAGCACCGAGGTGTGTTCATTTGTGGACATTGTCACAGTTGTGATAGTGGATCACACAAGTTCCATGATCAATGTTGAGGATTCCCTTGAGGCCGTTCTTCTTAATATAGATGTCAATGACGATGCAAGTAGAGTGGAATGCGTGAATTCTTTGCACGATATGGGCTCGTATTCTTATGAGCCTAGGAAATTGTCCTTGGATCTTGAAAATCGGAAAACACCACCAACTAAGCAATCTATTGAGGAGCCACCGGTGTTGGAGTTAAAACCGCTTCCTCCACACCTTAGGTATGAGTTCTTGGGCTCAAATTCTACTTTACCAATTATTATTTCTTCTTGCCTCACTAACTTGCAGGTAGACGCCACCTTGGTGGTTCTCAAAAGGAGGAAGAAAGCAATTGGGTGGACATTGGCCAACATTCGGGGAATAAGCCCCGCATTTTACATGCATAAAATTATTTTGGAGGATGATGAAAGGCCTTCCTTATATCATCAAAGGAGGCTAAATGAAGCAATGCAAGAGGTGGTGAAGAAAGAAGTGATCAAGTGGTCTAATACGGGTGTGGTGTATCCAATTTCCTATAGCTCATGGACTTCTCCGATCCAATGTGTGCCAAAAAAAGGAGGGATGATAATGGTGACAAATGACAACAATGAACTTATTCCCGCTCGGACCATTATCGGGTGGAGAGTTTGTATGGACTACCGGAAACTCAACAAGGTGACCCGCAAGGATCATTTCCCTTTGCCATTCCTTGATCAAATGCTTTATTGCCTTGCAGGGCGAGCTTTCTATTGCTTTTTGGATGGGTATTCGGGCTACAATCAAATCTTAATTGCCCCGGAGGACCAATAGAAGACCACTTTTACATGCCCCTATGGTACATTTGCTTTCTCTCGGATTCCATTCGTGTTGTGCAATGCTCCAGCGACCTTCCAACGTTGCATGATGGCTATTTTCACCGACATGGTGGAAGACATATTGGAGGTCTTTATGGATGACTTTAGTGTGGTTGGTGATTCCTTTGAAGAATGCTTGGTAAATTTGGATAGAGTCTTGGCCCGATGTGAAGAAACTAATCTCGTTCTCAATTGGGAAAAATGCCATTTTATGGTTAAAGAAGGGATAGTGTTGGGTCACAAGATTTCTAAGCATGGGATTGAGGTAGAAAAGGATAAGATCAAGGTGATTTTAAGGCTTCCTCCCCCCACTTCTGTCAAAGGGGTGAGGAGTTTTCTTGGACATGCCGGGTTCTACCGACAGTTTATCAAAGATTTCTCGAAGGTCGTGAATCCCCTTTACCAGTTGCTAGAGAAAGATGCTAAGTTTGTTTTTGATGAAAAATGCATGGAGGCCTTTGAACTTTTAAAGCACAAGTTGACCACCACCCCGATCATTACCGCACCCAATTGGAGTTTTCCCTTTGAACTAATGCGTGATGCAAGTGACGTTGCGATATGGGCGGTGTTGGGTCAACGAGTTAGCAAAATGTTCCATCCCGTGTGCTACGCAAGTAAGACTATGATTGAAGCTCAACGGAATTACACGGTGACGGAGAAGGAATTGTTGGCAATTGTATTTGCCATGGAGAAATTTAGGCCATATCTTATGGGGGCCAAGGTGATTGTGCACACGGACCATGCTGCCCTTAGGTATTTGATGACTAAGAAGGATTCCAAGGCAAGATTTATGAGATGGGTGTTGCTTCTTCAAGAATTTGACTTAGAAATTGTGGACCGGAAGGGAAGTGAGAACCAAGTTGTGGACCATTTGTCCCGGTTGGAGGAAGAAGGGAGGCCATGTGACGGCCTTGAGATAAATGATATATTCCCCGACGAGCAACTTCTCTCCGTGTCAATGTGTGACATGCCATGGTTCGCGGACATTTCCAATTTCATTGTGACCAGAATTGTCCTGTGTGAGCTCTCTTCCAACAAAAAGAAGAAACTCAAACGGGATAGCTTAGATTTTTATTGGGATGATCCGTACTTGTTTAAAATTTGCACGGATAGTGTGATTAGAAGGTGTGTCCCGGAAGGTGAACAATTGAGCATTATGGAGGCTTGTCGCTCCTACCTCTATGGTGGCCATCATGGAGGGTAAGGACGGCTTCAAAGGTTTTGAGTTGCGGTTTCTATTGGTCGACTTTGTTTAAGGATGCTAGTGATTTGATAAAGAGATGTGATCAATGCCAACGAGCGGGAGGGATTTCCAAGAAAGACGAGATGCCTCTTAACACAATTCTTGAAGTTGATATCTTCGATTTTTGGGATATTGAATTTATGGGTCGTTTTGTTAGCTCGTGTGGGAACACTTACATTCTAGTAGTAGTGGATTATGTGTCAAAAATGGGTTGAGGCCATGGCCTTGCCCAACAATGAAGCTAGGAGTGTGGTGGCATTTCTTAAAAAGAACATCTTCACAAGGTATGGTACACCCCGGGCAATCATTAGTGATGGCGGTTCGCACTTTTGTAATAGGGCTTTTGATACATTGCTCTCCAAGTATGGTGTTAACCATAAAGTCTCTACATCTTACCATCCACAATCAAGAGGCCAAGTTGAAGTATCAAATAGAGAAATCAAGAGCATCTTGTCCAAAACTATCAATGCAAATCGGACCGATTTGTCCAAAAAGTTAGATGATGCTCTATGGGCCTACCGGACCGCGTACAAGACCCCAATTGGTATATCTCCGTACCGGTTGGTATTTGGGAAAGCATGTCACCTACCAGTAGAATTGGAGCATAAGGCTATGTGGGCCTTGAGGAAGCTTAATCTTGAATGGGATGTTGCGGCCAATCTTCGTGTTGAACAACTAAATAAACTTGATGAATTCCGGTTCCATGCATACTCTAGTTCGTCCTTGTATAAGGACAAGATGAAGTACTTACATGACAAATATGCTCGTGGAAAAGAGTTCAAGGTTGGTGATTTGGTCCTCTTGTTCAACTCCCATCTAAGGTTGTTTCCCAGAAAGCTGAAATCAAAGTGGAGTGGGCCATTTGAAGTTGTATGTGTAACCCCATTTGGTGCTCTAGATTTGTAGAACAAAAATGGTGAAGTATTTAGGGTGAATGGGCACCGTATCAAGCATTATCTGGGGAAGATTGATGATATCCACGTGGTGGCTGTGGTTCATTTCAAATGATGTGTTGGTAACCCGCGTCGTGCCGTGATGTTAAATCAGGCGCTTCTTGGGAGGCAACCCATGTCTTTTTCTTTCTCTTTGATTTTCTTTGTAGTTTAGGATTTTTGAGCTAATTGGTTGTGAGATGTTGCAGGGATTGTGTTGATGCAGTGCAAAACAAGTTGGAAAAATTGCACAGTCTCTGAAGTTTTCCAGTGCGGCTGCGGTACACATTGTGCGGGTCGTACTGACATGGGCTAAATGATGTGCTCTCTGAAGTTACTCACCGCGGCCGCATTGCATTTAGTGCGGTCTGCGGTGGACCTCCATGGCTGCGGTCTGCTTTTGTGCGGTCCACAGAGGTCGTCTTCTGAAACTTCATGTGAACAAATCCAGCGCGGTCCGCGGTCGACTTTGTGCGGCCGCACTGGTAGGTGAGTATGGGGCCCGCACCATTTTCTATAAATAGAGCCCAAGGGCCTCAGTTTACACTTTTCGAACTTTAAATCCTTAGAGCCCTAAAACTATTGTTCATACTCTCACTACTCGAAATTCTTGCTTGCTTGGATTAATTGCATATAATCTTCACAAATCTGGTAACATTTCATGCATTTTTGATTGATTAATTTCATATTTTCATTTTATTTGCTTGCCCAGTAGTTTTTAGCTTCTTCTTTCTTCTCGTAACTTCTTCTTTTTTATTTAATTGTTAGCGTAAGGTATTATTTAATGTTGGGTTTGTGTACTTGATATGTCTAATCAATGGGTAAACTGAGTAAGGACAAAGCAGGTGGAAAATTTGAACAAGTTTGCAAAAAAATTGAAACCCTAACTTAGTGCCCGTGAAATTGACTCAGCGCGGCCCGCGGTCGCCTTAGCGCGGTATGCGATGCCCTGAAGTGGTCTGCATTGCCTTTCTGTGTGGACCTCAGTGTTCATATGACTGCAAAATGACTTGTTCCAGCGCGGCCGTATTGCACTCTTGCACGGTCCGCGCTGGACCACCGCGGCGGCGACCCCATTTTGTGCGGTCCGCGGTAGGGAGATTCAGAGAGATGATATTTTGGGTCTTTGCCCAACGCGGACCGCGGTCGCATTTGCTCGGTCTACGGTTCCTCCAACACGGCTGCACTCCTGTTTGTGCGGGCCGCGGTGCCATGTCTACAACTAATCCTGCAACTTTTCATCTACTTTCTGCAATTCCAATTCAATGCTTGTGCTTAAACTAACAATGTTCGATGTGTTTGCTTGCAGACAATGGTTAAACAAAGAGGTGGAAAGGGATCATGACAACCCGGGAGAGGTGGTTCCTCCCGAGGGGGCAAAGGCAAGAGAGTAGCAAAACTCACTCCCCAAGCTTGAGAGAACATAAAAAAGACCCGAAAACTGATAAAAGCTGTAGATAAAGCTGCTTCCCATTCCTCAGGGAGTGAGTATGTGCCATCTAAGGACATCTCCTCAGACTCAGCCCCAACTCACATAACCAACCTCTTCCAACTAACTAATACCCCTCCAGTATCAGCCACTATCAAGAGGCCGATAAATGTAGTTTCTGATTCATCTGACGAGTCAGCAGCCGGTAGTAGGAACGACTCCACCTCCTCCACAGATTCATTATCTGGGGAGAATACAAGCGGAGATGAGGGTGGTGAGCCTCAGGTTGGGGGAATTGCCTGAACTAGGAAAGCCGAAGAGTGGCAAGATAGATTTGTGAGCCAAGTGGCTTACCACAAGTTTAGGGAGTGGTGGCCGGTGAGGCACTTGATACCAGAAAGGAGCTTCATTGACAATGACCTCTTACCCCACAACCCTAATGTGCAGAGGGAGTTTAGAACTAGAGTAGGCTCGGAGTGTTTCATGGAGAAGTGTATTGATTTAAATGAGCAGATGGTGAGGGAATTCTATTGTAATGTGGCCCACATCGTCAAGGGTACTAAGGTGACCAAGGTTAGAAACAAAAAGGTGCTGTTTGACGGGAAATCTTTGAATGAGTATTTGGGGTTCAGGGAAGAAGATGAGTCTCTCTATCTAGCCAAGTTAGAGATGGGTGAGGGAGTCCGTCCATGGTTAGTCCAGTACTTGGCAGTCCCAGGTACTGTTCCAGAATGGTTGCAAGCAGGGGCCAAAATATTCTGGAAGACCTTCAACTTTAAGGCTAGGGGTGGTTGACTTTTGTGTGCAGTCAACTTGACCCCACTACCCATGATCAGACTATTCCACTCCCCTGGGCTGTTCTTGTTGCATATATCATGGCGGGATACCCTATCAACGTGGGCAATGTTATGTCTCACATTATTTCTTCAGTAGGGCTTGAGCATGACCGAAATTATCCTTTTCCCAACACCCTCACTATGTATTTCCAGGAACTTGACGTGGAGAAGAAGAGATATGATGTCGAAGCCAAACCTATGGCTCCTTACTCTTGGTACAGTATGAAGGGCCGAGACAACCCCAAGGACAAGAGCTACAAGCCACCTGCCTCTGCCCTAACTGGCCAGTCTGAGGAGCTAGTTGCGGTAGAGCCTTCTATCGAGCCTTCCACCATGCCTGCTGCCACTACAGTTGATGACTTGCCTCCAGGACCTTCCTCTACTGCTGGTCCACGTACTTTAGCTGGACCGGGGGTTCCATCTTCCCGGGCTCATCCTTTCACTGCCCATAAGTTAAGCCAGACACTATCTAGTTTGAACAACTGGATGTCAGCTGCGACATCCAAGTTGTCTACAATGTCTTCTACCATTGAGGCCCAGTTAGCACCTCAGACAGCTCAGATTCCTCAGTCCATTGAGGACACATTGAAGAAGCTCCTGGAGAACCAGGAAAAGATTATGGAGACACAGACTGCCTTGTCTAAGGCGGTGGATTCACATGGCAAAGCTCTGAAGGAGCTTGCCAAGGAGCACAAGAAGATAAGGAGATCTCGGGCTTCCAAGGAGTTTGTGAAAGAGCTCAGGACAGATGTGGACAAGCTATTGGCAAACCATATGCCTCTACACTTACTATTCGGGGACCCAGCCCCAGCAGCAGCACCAGTAGCAGAGCCACAGCATGAGCAGGCACCCAGGCTTCCAAGGAAGAAGAGGAAGCTCCCCAGTACAGCTGATGCGGTTATTGAGTTGGAAGACCCACAGGAGGTCTCCTCCAGTTTTGCCATATGATTCACTGACATCCAGCCGGTCCAGGAACAGGCCCCAGTCCTAGCAGCTGAGCAGCCGGAGACCGGGAACCAGTCTGAGGTTCCCGTACATACAGACGACCCGGGGACCACTGATGATCCCATACAGACAGACCAGGCTTAGGGAGCTCCTATATTTTTCTTGTGATTTTTTATGCATATTTGATAGTGGCATTGGGGACAATGCCAGCTTTTATTCATGGGGGTTTGCCCTACTTTTTATCTAGATGATTGTATATATTAGTAGACTTAGTTTATATTTATGTTGATTTTCTATTTTGGTCTGTATATAACTTTACATTTAGTTATTTTTATCGTATTTTTATCTTCTATTTGGTCTGTATATAAAATTACACCCTTGTATATATTCATCCCCCGTTGTATATTCTAATCCCCTATTGTAAATATTCATTCTATTTTCTATTTTCGTAAAGAAATTTCATTTTTAGCTTCGTAGATAGGCTCGCAGCCTTTTGTTTTGTTTTTGGCGCTTTCAATAAGCCCTTAATTTTCTTAATGCCACGGTTCTTTCCAAGGGTAGAGTATTGTGTGAACCGAGTGGCTCTTCCCAATGATGGATGGCGTGACAACCTTCTTAAGGGTTTGAGTCCATTTTTGATTTTTATTTTGTTTTTTAGTAGTTTATAGTTAAGGGTACCTCAAGCATAGCTTCACTTGGGCCTAACACATTTGCCTTTGATCCCATGGTCAAAGACAAGTGGTTGTGTTTAGGATGGTGAAAGTAGTGGCCTTGAGACTCTTGTGTTGACCAAACAAACATCATGTGGTCTTTCGGGACTATTGTGTGCTCAATCGTGTCTAAGGTTATTGTGGGCCTCCGACTCTATGTCTTTAGCGATCCTTGAGTGTGTGTGGTGAGAAATCGAATCTTGAGTCCGAGTTCCAAGCCAATGGTCTAGAACTTGCCCCGAATGTTTGTTGAGGCAAAATTTTGAGTGAATTTCGACTTGAGAAGTGACTATAGGATCTCCTTGATCCAAATGATAAGTTGAACAATTTCATAGCCTACCAATAAGATAATCCCTAGCTAGCCCCTTTTGAGCCTTAAACCTTCTTCTTTCAAGAACCAATGCTACAAGCCTATACCCGTTCTGAATTCTACCCTCTCTTGGCACCCACATCTTCCTTTGAGTAATGGCAAAGTCTAAGTTTGGGGGGGAGTGACAAGAAAGGAAACAAAGGGGTAAAAGATACAAAAGCAAAAGAAAAGGAAGGCAATGAAAAAGAAAGGAAAGAAAAAGACAAAAATAAAGCCCAATGTGAACAAGAATAAAAAGGGATTCAAGGAAAACAAAAGTAAAAAAGGTGTGGAAAAAAAGTAGAAAAAGGAGAAATGTTTTGAATTGCATAAGAAAGAGTGACAATGTGTCTCTCTAACCCCTTGGAAGATGTGAAATGACTCAAAGAGTCAAGTGAATTGTGCCAAATGAGTCAAAAGAAGTGCTTAAGGGAAGATCGAACCCACTTGACCAAAAACATATCCGACCCTTACCCAAAAGCCTTCACAGTGACTCCACAAAAGCCCTATATGATCTTGAGTTGGGTGATGCTCACATTAATGGATACTTACATGAGGGTCAAACATATGGTACTTAGAGCTGGATTTGTGACATTTCCTTGAGAGAGACGAGTGAACTCCCATTAACCTCGATTTGTGTGCTTATACTCTAAAAGTTGAGGTTTCCTTAGGGAGAGTTGAGGATGTATGAGTTTGGGTTCCACAACGACTAATGTAATTAAGAGAGTTCTTTGATGTAACGAGTGAATTCATGATGCTCTTGTGTCACACTTGATCCATAGTTTTCAAGGTTTAAATATTGTTAATGATCCATTTGTATTGAGGGCAATTGTTAGTCCCAATTGATATTTGTTGAGGTTACTTTAGGTCAGTTGGAATTACTTGGATTTTCCTTTGGGGGGGGGGGGGGGTCTTATTTTGTTTGCTTGAGGACAAGCAAAGATTTAAGTTTGGGGTAGTTGATAAATCGGGATTTTAATGTGTTTTATGCCCGTACTTGCCTACTCTTTGTTTATGAATTGCTACAAAATAGTCTCAAAATGCTCACAGGTTGTGCTTGATTGCAGGTTTGATCGACAAAGTGACGAAATGTCAAAGATCTGCTAAAAAGGAGTGAAACCTACTCAAGTATCAAAGACCAAGAGATCTAAGGAAAAGAGAACCCAGAGAGGACCACGCAAAAGTGAATGCGGCCGCACTATGAGGTTCAGAGAGTTGGTATAATCAGGCTAAAGGCTACGCAGCCGCGGCACATTTCTCTCGATCTGCGGTTAGGCTCTGCAGCCACACTACTCTTTTGTGCGGTCCATAGACATGAGGTTCAGAGAGGTTGACAAATGGCCAATTCCAGGCAATGCGGTCCGCGATTGTACTTGTGCGGACTATGCCAACTCCCTCCGTGGCCGCAGTACATTTCCAAGCGGTCTGCGGTCCTCAAGTTCAGAGAAGCAGAAATATGAAGTCCAAGAGCCAGTGCGGCCGCTATCCATTTTGTGCAGCCCGTACTGACCCCGCATGGGTATTTTTGTCTAGTTTTTCCAGCCTACTATAAATAGAACATTTTACCATTTTAGATCAGTTTTTGTATTCCAGAGATAGCTGCGCTCATGAGACTCGGTTTTGTAGCCATTTTTTGGCACTTTTGCTTTATATTTACGATAGATTCTTGTAGTTTCATTTAGCAATTAATTAATATGTTCAGTTCTTCATCTATTTCTTCATTTTCTTTTTCAAGCATGAGTAGCTAAACCCATTAGCTAGGGTTGTGGCTCAACCCTAGTATGGGTAATTGATGGGTGTTTCCATCTAGGGTTAGATTGATTATGGGTGTTTGCTATTTGGGTTTATTTTATGTTTTTAATTAAGAATTGGTGGTTGTAAACACTGATTCAAGCTTTGTGTGTTTGACTCTTCTTGAGAAAGAGAGTTTATGACCCCCAAAATTGACCACACAAGGAATTGGGATGGACTCATGAGAAATGATAGTCCCAATTAATGGGTTAAATCTTGAGAGAGTAATCACCCTACTTGAACCCTAATTGCTTGATCTAATTGCCCTACCCAATTGGTCTCGAGAGTCAATTGGAAAAAATCACTCTCTCTACCGAGAGGTGTGAGAGTGGGTACAATTGTGTAACGGTTATAGCATAAGACCTAAGTATGTCAATCTATCCTTAGTAACATCTACCCATCAATTAGCCACATAGGTAGTATCACGACCCTAGTGCCTTTCTTCCCATTAGATACAACTTTAGCAATCATCTTGTAGCTTAATTTGGTTTCAATTTAGTAGTTTGAAAATAGTAGTTTATAACTGAAAAACCCAAAAATCAAAAGAAGATCATCTAAGAGCACACACGCAACTCTGTCCTAAGTAGATACCCGAATTCCCTTCTAGCTCCCCGAGGATTCGATCCCGACCCTCATATCGGGTAAAATCGATTGCGAACCTCTTCTCCTACTCTTTAGTAGCGGGTAGTTAGATGCGATCAAGTCACTTCAGGACAGACTTTTAAGACTACAATGTCCCTTACAAGTGCCAAGCTCAACACATGAGGCACTGTAAAATCATTATGGAGAAGAATACCATTGAGCCGGACAAATATCATGCACGGTGCGAGTCTCTGTACCCGGCCTGGCTAGGGGACAATCTGAAAGGAAGAGTGACACCAGGTACCGGTCGAGGAAACAAAATCATAAATGAGGAACCTAAAACCCAAGTCAAGTACAACAGGCTGCACAAAAGGGTTCACGACTCTGAAAATAAGCATCGTGAAATACATGAGAAGAACGCAAGGTTGATTGAGGAATGGAAAGAAATGGCGGTCACCTCCAATAGGAAAATGGAATACCCGGAGCGAGGAACCGTGGAGCTAGAAGGCAAAGTCAAAAAGAGGATCGAAAACTACCAGAATGCTGAGGGAGCTGAGGGAGGACATCTGGCCCGAGCCTACTTGCTGCTTGGAATGCGCGAGCTGGGGGATCTATATGATGGAGTCCGGAAGATCGAATCTAGGGAAGGTCCTTCTGGGACAAAATAGATTAGGATTATTTGCTTTCCTTAAAATGTAATAAGGCCAAGTGCCAGTAGCGACTTGTTTTACTATTATGTTAGTATCATTTTTGGATTCGTCTACTTTTATGTCATGAAATGAGGCATTTATTGGCATTTAAAGCTCTCCAAATTTATTTGTCTCTAGGCTACCTCGAGCGCAACGAAGATCCCAAATTAGGATACGAGTTTATATTTCATAATATGTGTTTAAATGCTGCAAACCTTTCAGAATCCCCACTAACTTGTTACCTTTTGTTTTGTTTATTTTTATTGTTATTCCTATCCCCATAGGTGGGTTCATCCATACTGGCATCATCAACATATCATACCAGATCTAGAGGCCCTCCACCTCCTCCTCTTCCAAGCAACACAAAAAGTAGAGGGAAAGCAAAGATGGACGACTTAAGTGGATACGAAAGGAAAACATTGAGAACGCAGAGACTTCCGACGGCTGCAGTACTCCGGCCCCAAACGACCTGATTTTGAGACTTGAACAAAAAATACTGGAACTGTTAGGAGAAATTGAGCAGGTCCGCAATTTGGCAAAATTGTCACTTACCCTCAGTGTCCCTGATGTCCACTAGCAGAACGCAAAGAACCTAACACCTCCTTAAAACACACAGAACCAACAGCCGTAAAATCCTACCATACCAAATCAATATGCCACTCCACCACAAAATATCAATCCATCACCGATAGCAACTCCACCACAACAGCACCAACCAATACCGTACCCACCAACCACTGCTTACCACACCCCCGAAAACATACCACCACTCATTCGTGATCAAAAAAACTCTACTAATGACCATCGCACACCCAGGTCCCTAGCACCCATTAGAGCAACCCCATATACGTGGAAATCGTACCACACTCTATCCAACCACTCTCATGTGCATCGAAACCCTCCGAAAAGGACCTGATCATTAAGAACATGCCCGAAGAACTCAAGAAGTTAACAAGACGAGTTCAAGGTGTTGAAGGCAATAGGGGAATAGAAGGTTTGAACTACGAAGATCTATGCATACAGCTCGATGTGGAATTTCTAGAAGGATACGAACCTCCCAAGTTTGAAATGTTTGATGGTACGGGTGATCCCAGGGTTCACCTAAGAACCTATTATGAAAAGCTTGTCGGGGTTGGAAAAGATGAAAATATTCGGATGAAGCTCTTTATGAGGAGCCTTACTGGGGATGCCTTATCTTGGTATATCAGCCAGAATCCCGAGAAATAGTCAAATTGGTTAAGCATGGCGTTAGAGTTCATGGACCGGTTCAGGTTGAACAACAAAGAATGTACCTGATGTCTTCCACATTCAGAATATCAAGAACAAACCTACTGAGACTTTCCACAAGTATGCTACTCGTTGGAGGTCGGAAGCCACCAAGGTCAGGCCCACTCTAGATGAAGAACATATGACATATTCTTTGTCAGGGCACAAGATCCACAATATTACGAGAGGTTGATTGTTATCAAAAATCACAAATTCTCTGATATCATCAAGCTCGGGGAAAGGATCGAGGAAGGAATTAATAGCGGGATGGTAACAAATTTCAAGGCACTCTAAGCCACAAATAAGGCACTCCAATCAGGTGGCATATCGAAAAAGAGAGATGTTGGGGCAGTAATGGTGGCCTAGGGCCCAAAAACTCCACTCACATATCAAGCACCTCCACCTACATACCAGACACCCCCACCTACGTATCAAGCATCACCACTTACATACCAAGCATCACCGCCCACATATCAACCTTTATCTCCCCGATATTCCCAACTAGCCGCTATTCATCATACCTATAATTCCCAACCATCCTACTGCCAATCATCACTAACTCGCCAAAATTCCCCAAGAACAAGACCCAACTTCGACCGCAAGCCATCCAGAAAATACACCGCCATTGCTGAGCCCATCAACCAATTGTATGAAAGGTTGAAGGCCGTAGGTTATATCACTCCTATTTTCGCTGTGGCACTAGAAATTCCATCCCAATTGGTGAATTCGAACAAAACCTATACATACCACTCTAGTATGAAATGATACACCACTGCTGAATGTCGAGCCTCGAAGGATAAGATCCAGACAATTATTTACAACAAGGTCATACAAGCAAAGAAAGTCGCACCTAATGTCCGCAACAATCCCCTCCCCGATCATAGAGGTGACATTGTACATGTTATAAAACAAATGAGGAATGGGACCCTGAGGGGTCGATCGGACTTATCCGAGAAGGCAATGACTCAAAGGTTGCAGTTACACTTACTCCTATCATGGTTCAGACTCAGGCACCTATTGATGTTGAGGTAACTGTATCAGTTCCATTCGAGGTGGAAGTAGCTCTGTCCGTAGCCACCTCTGCTCCATTCGAAGTAGAAATGGTCACACCTTTTACTGTGACAGTGTACACCACACCCTCGTTCAACTCAAAAGCAGTACCCTGGGATTATGTCACCGAGGCTCAGCAAAAAGGGAAGACTAAGATAGAGGAATCTGACGTCGCATAAGGAATGACTAGAACTGGAAGAGTCCACATACCTGAACACCTGGTAGGTTCAAGTAATGATGCCACTGCTAGGCAGCCTGCCATTGAGACTGGGCTGGATGAACTGTAGAGGAAAGTACAGGCAAAAGAGTATTCTATTGTTGATCACTTGAACAAAGTCCCTGCTCAGATATCTATCCTATCACTATTATAAAATTCAAAGGCACACAAGAATGCCTTGATGAAAGTACTGAGCGAGGCTTATGTACCAAATAATATCATTGGTGGAGAAATGGACAACATGGTTGGTCAGGTGCTGGAGAGCCATAAGATTATCTTCTACGAAGATGAGCTTCCACCCAAAGGTTTAAATCACAATCGAGCATTGCACACTAAGGTATAATTTGAGGACAAGTTCATTGCTAGGGTCCTGGTTGATGGAGGCTCTAGATTGAATATTTGTCCACTGGATACCCTGAAAAGGTTGGACAAAGGTTTCCATGAAATACGGACCAGAAGCATGAATGCAAAGGCTTTTTATAGGTCCTAGAGGGCCACGATCAGGGAAATCAACCTTTGTTTGCAGATGGGGCCAACTTGGTTCGACGTCATGTTCCAAGTGCTTGACATACCAGCCTCATACAATCTTTTATTGGGCCGCCCGTGTATCCATGCTGCTGGAGCCGTGCCCTCCACACTACATAAAGCCGTAAAATTTGAATGGAACCATCAGGAGGTAATCATCCACGGAGATAGGAGTAACCCCATCTACACTAGCCAGACCATCCTTGCGAAGGAGGCTAGGCGGGGAGACCTATCATCACATTGAACGGGTCAATACCGTCAAGAAAGATAAGCGGTGGAGTAACAAAATAGAAATCATACTAGCATGGTCCGGGTATGAACCCGGTAAGGGGTTGGGAAAGAACCTCCAGGGTATCACCAAGCTGATATGGCTGAAAAATCATGGTACCACTTTTGGGCTCGATTACCAGTATACATGGCAGGAGTACAGGGAGTGGTCGCCTCCATGGCATGGACCGCATTACCCTCTTAAGCAACCGGTACCCCATTTGGAACAGGCTTTCCATCAGGCAGATACAATATGGAGAACTGCTGAAGAAGAAGCCCTAGCTGGGCTGAAGGATCTGTTCTTGGAAGATGAGGATATGGACTGCAGTGCCATAATTGAGGAGGAAGAGGAAGAAGGCCTCACAATTCAGACTATGGCAAAGGGGGCTGTTCTCATAAATTGGACCGCCATACCATCCCGAGCCTGCCGAGTCCCTAGTTAGTTTGGCAGAATGTATAGTTGTTCTAGGCATTCAAATATTCCATCAATTTTGTTTTAAGATTTCTCTTTTTAAATAAATGCTCGATCCACGGAGCAAAGCTTTTGTTTGAACAATTTTCTCCGTTTAATCAAACGTATCTATCCTTTATCATTATTCATTACTATTTTTTATACTTTTCCCTTCTACAGTGTTATTATTACTTTTACTGATGAATCGGTGACTGTGACATGTAATGAGGAAAATGCAATATGACAATAGTGACTCAGAGGAAGAAGATGAGATACTCGAGGAAATTGTCAGGGAAGTTGAGAATTTTGAGAACAAACTTAAATCCAACTTGGACAAAATAGAAGCAGTAAATTTGGGAGACGTTGAGAGCGTCAAAGCAACCCACATCAACATTTATTTGTCACCAATAGAGAAAGAGGAGTACATCCATTTTCTAAGGGAATGCGAGGATATCTTCGTATGGTCGTATGATGATATGACCGGTGTGAGCACATCTATAGTAGCTCACAAGTTGTCAACTAATCCCATGTGCCCCCAGTCAAGTAGAAACTCAGAAAATTCAAACCAGTCATGAGTTTGAAGATCAAGGAGGAAGTTACCAAGCATATCAAAGCCAAGGTTCTCAGAGTGGTTGAGTACCCAACATGGTTAGCAAATATTATGCCAGTCCCAAAGAAAGAAGGGAAGGTTTGAGTATGTGTTGATTATCGGGACTTAAACAGAGCAAGTCCTAAGGATGATTTCCCACTATCACACATACACATCCTGATCGATAACTGCGCTAAGCATGAAATCCAATCCTTTGTGGATTGCTTCACATGTTATCACCAGATCTAGATGGACGAAGAAGATACCGAGAAGACTGCTTACACCTTGGGGTGTATACTATTACAAGATGATGCCATTCGATCTAAAGAATGTTGGGGCTACTTCTTTGAGGGCCATAACAACCATCTTCCATGATATGATTCACAAAGAAATAGAGGTATATGTGGACGACTTCATTATCAAATCCAAGAGGGCCACAAATCATATAGTAGACTTGAGGAAATTCTTTGACAAGATCAGGAGGTACAATTTGAAGTTCAACCCCACAAAATGTGCATTCGGGTTTCCCGCAGGAAATCTACAAGGATTCATTGTCAGCCGTCGATGCATCGAGCTAGATCCAACTAAAGCCAAAGCTATTCAGGATTTACCACCACCCAAAAGCAAAAAGGATGTGATGAGCTTCTTGGGACGGCTCAACTACATCAGTCAATTCATAGCACAGTCCACCATAATATGTGAACCTATCTTCAAGATGCTAAGGAAATATGTCGAGCAAGTTGGATCGAGGATTGTAGAAAGCTTTTGATGAAATCAAAGAATACCTATCCACACTGCCAGTTCTGGTCCCGCCAGAGCCAGGACGACCTTTGCTACTTTATCTATCCATGTTAGATGGAGCCTTCGGATGTGTTTTGGGACAATATGATGAGACAGGAAGAAAGGAGCAAGCCATATATTACATGAGTAAGAAATTCACGCCTTATGAAGCATGGTATTCTCTGCTTGAACGCACTTACTACGCTTTCACTTGGACATCCCAAAAGTTGAGGAATTATTTCTTTGCTTACACTACATACCTCTTATCTAGGATGGATTCTCTGAAGTACATATTTCAGAAGCCCATGCCTACGGGGAAGTTGGCTAAATGGCAGATACTACTGTGTGAGTTTGTCATTATCTATGTAACTCAAAAGGCAGTCAAGGGACACGCATTGGCAGATCACCTCGTTGAAAATCCAGTGGGAGGAGAATACAAACCCTTGAAAACGTATTTTTCTAATGAAGAAGTATCATTCATAGGAGAAGACAATACAGAAGCATATGATTGTCGGAGGATGTTCTTTGATGGAGCCGCAAATTTCAAAGGAGTGGGCATTGGAGAATTCTTGGTATCAGAAACGGGTTAGCATTATCGCATATCTGCTAAACTCAGATTTCCCTACACCAACAACATGGACGAATATGAAGCCTGCATACTAGGGCTCAACATGGCAGTCGACATGAACATTTAGAAGTTGTTGGTGATACGTGATTTAGATTTGCTTGTGCACCATGTACAAGGAGAATGGGCTACCAAGAATTTCAAGATATTGCCATATCTGCACCATGTGCAGGAATTGAAAAGGAGGTTCACAAAGTTAGAATTCCGACATGTGCCCAGAATTTAGAATGAGTTTGCCGATGCATTAGCCACCTGTTCATCCATGATACAACATCCATATAATAACTATATTGATCCCATCCCGGTGAGGATCCATAATCAGCCGGCATATTGTGCTCATGCCGAGGAAGAAGTAGATGGAAAGCCTTGGTTCCATGACATCAAGGATTACTTATCAAAAGGAGATTACCCGGAGCATGCAAACCATACGAAGGGAACTTATACAGAAGAAATCTAGATTTGGGTTTGCTAAGGTGTGTCGACGCAAAGGAAGCTTCTAAGCTACTTGAGGATGTGCATGCTGGGACATGTGGTCCGCACATAAATGGTTTCGTTCTGGCCAAGAAGATACTCAGGGTAGGTTACTTTTGGATGAGCATGGAGACGGATTGTATTCAATTTATCCGTAAATGCTTTCAATGTCAAGTGCGTGCCGACATGATAAAGGTGCCGCCAAACGAGCTCAATGCAACAAGCTCGCCTTCGCCATTCACCGCTTGGGGAATGGATGTTATTGGCCCGATTGAGCCCACTGCTTCAAATGGGTAGAGGTTTATTCTAGTAGCCATTGATTACTTCACAACATGGGTAGAAGCTGCATCTTACAAAGCTGTAACCAAGAAGTTGTCACAGATTTTGTCAAGGATCGTATTGTCTGCCATTTCGGAGTTCCTGAGTCCATTTTTATAGACAATGCCACCAACCTCAATAGTAAAGCTATATGTGAAACTTTCAAAATCAAGCACAAGAATTCCACCGCGTACAGACCTCAGATGAATGGAGCCGTAGAAGCCGCCAACAAAAATATTAAGAAGATACTAAGGAAAATGGTAGAGAATCACAAGCAGTGGCATGAGAAGTTACCTTTTGCTCTGTTAGGGTACCGCACCACAGTCCGCATGTCAATTGGGGCAACCCCCTACATGTTGGTTAATGGTACCGAGGCTGTCATCCCAGTTGAGGAAGAGATTCCTTACTTAAGAGTCATACAAGAAGTTGAACTCAGTGATGCGGAATGGATAAGGAGCCGCTATGAGAAATTGGCCCTTATCGAAGGAAAGAGAATGAACGCAATATGCCACGGCCAAATCTATCAGAACAGAATGCCCAAAGCTTTCAACAAAAGGGTCAAACCAAGGCAGTTCGCACCAGGGCAGTTGGTATTAAAGAAAATCTTCCCGTACCAAGATGAAGCCAAAGGGAAATTCTCTCCCAACTGGCAAGGTCCGTACATGGATCAGAGGGTCCTAATAGGAGGAGCACTCATACTTGCAGAAATGGATGGATCTGGCCAAAACCAATCAATTTAGATGCAATCAAGAGATACTATGCCTAGATTATTTCACATTTCTTTTCTGATGTAATTGAACTACGCTTGACCTGATTCCTATTTAAGAGGGGATACATAGGAAGCCTTATGGGTTCGGTCATATCAGAATGAAATTTTCATTTACCCAAAAAATTAGAAACTGGTGCAAAATTTTGAGGAAGGTCCTCAAAATGTCGGGACAAGTCCAACCAACACTATCACATGACAGGAAGTCAATCATAAGTAAAGAACTGGGGCAGAATTTTGAGAAAGATTCTCAAAATTCCGAGGAAAACTCAGCAAGGTCCACCATCCGCAAACGATTAGAGATCATCTACCAAACTGGGGCAGAATTTTGAGGAGGATCCTCAAAATTCCTACATAAGAGAGCTGCAATGCCTTTGAAATGTGTCACAGTTGCTAGTTCATCAAAGTTACTTGATATATCAATACACTTCCAAAACAATTCTATTTTATCAATGAATGCATATTTTTCGAAAATTCTATTTTAATAACAACCAGGTGCTACCTAGGGAAATTCGAAGGGGGCTTCCAGAGCATAACAAAGCAAGGCCAGCAAATGAAGCAAGAACCAACCTCCCCCATGAAACTTATGATTTTGTTTGAACACATGCACATTTGATGATAGCATTCGTACATAAAACAAATTCACCATTCATCCGGTCGTTAGACGCAAACATGTCCTAGCTAAGATATATACTCCACCCTTATCTATTATTTTCTCTTTGCACGAGTCTAATCTCGGACTCCACGTTTGCATGAGTCTGATATCTGACTCCATACTTGCATAAGTCTAATCCTTGACTACATACTTGCATGAGTCTAATCCTTGACTCCACATTTGCATGAGTCTAAGCCTTGACTCCATACTTGCATGAGTCTAATCCTTGACTCCACATTTGCATGAGTCTAAACCTTTACTCCATATCTGCATGAGTCTAAGCCTTGACTCCACACTTGCATGAGTCTAATCCTTGACTCCACATTTGCATAAGTTTAAGCCTTAACTTCATATTTTTATGAGACTAAACTCTGTCTCTATACTTGCATGAGTCTAATCCTTGACTCTATATTTGCATGAGTCTAAGCCCTGACTCCATACCTGCATAAGGCTAAGCACTGCCTTCTCTTTGCACGAGTCTAATCTTTGACTCCATATTTGCATGAGTCTAAGCCCTAACTCCATATCTACATGAGGCTAATCCTTGCCTCCATACCTGCACGATATTAAGCTCTTTCTCCAATTTTGCATGATTCTAATCGTTGACTCAATATTTGCATGGGACTAAGCCCTGTCCCACATCTTGCATGAGGTTAAGCTCTACCTTCACATTTGCCTTCTCTTTTCATGAGACTAAGCTCTATCTTGAATCTTGCATGAGTCTAAGCCCTGACTCCATACGTGCATAAGGCTAATACTTGAATCCTCATTTGCATGATGATAATCCTTGCTTCCCCACTTGTACGGGACTAAACACTATCCCTTTTTGCACCAATGCTGCTATATTTTCTACTACCTTCTACTTGCTTTTCGATCGGGCTAAGCTCTGCCCTTAATTTCACAAGACTAAGATTTGTCTCATTACATCATATTATTGCATCTCATGGGATGAAATATCGCCAATCTATCCAAAGGTGTCATAGTCTAAAGGCACGATCCTAATAGCCGAAAGACACCATGCCATGGCCTGAGGATCTCTCGAGTCTGCATATCATTATTCAAAGGCGTCATGGTTCGGAGGCACCACTTTCATGGCCCGAGAACATCATTTCATGGCCTGTGAATCCCTCATTAAAAAATTTATGTCATGGTCCAAGGACGTCATCTTTAACCGTCCGAAGACAACCTTCATGGTCCAAAGGGAATGCGCATCACGTTTAAATTTTCGCAAATACATTTGTAGCATCTTTTATTTGCAGGTAATCAGCAAACAACCGCTATCCTAGCAGGAGCAATATCGCTCTAGTTCCCTCGAACTATCCCGAACCTTAACTGTTCACCGTAGCCGCTTCCGCATCTCGTGTCCGTCCTCATAATAATTTCATCAGCATAATCCGCAGGTGAGCCCAGAACTACACATGGCCTGATTCCTCTAAAACCAGAGATATGTAGGTAACTTGAAAATTGGAGTTCGGCCTCCGTCTTCTGAAGCATCCCATTCAGTCAAAATTAGCCATCATTTCTCTACCCGAAAACTCTTTCATCATTCTCGGTTAAAGAGGGGCAGCTGTTGATACCCAATTTTTCCCTGTATATTTTAAATATGCATAAATACCTTCAACATAGCATATGTATGCATATATAAGCATGCACAAAATGCATATATAAGCATGCACAAGACTTTTGTTATTTTCCCCATAATTTTAAGGGTTTAAGTTGACTTATTTTCTCCCCTTTTATCTATTAAATTCCCAATAATTACTTCCAAAATTATTGTTTGATAATTCATTTATTTAATTTCTATTATTATGCCAAAATATGACTAATGTGATTTTTATGTATTTTTACAATTACATTTATTATTTTAAAGCTAAATTGCATGTAACTGCATTATTAGCCCTTTTTAAGTTATAATTATATTTTATATGTGTAAAATTGGATCCTATATTTTTAAAATGTTAGTTATGTATTTTAAATCATTTTTGCACCTTGAATTATTTTTTCAAAAATTATTTATTATTTATTAAAATTAAAATAGGGAAAAACTAGCTATTTAAATAACAACCAAATTTGGTTTTCAATTATAGCCAAATCGGACCCCAATCCCAGCCCAATTTTATACTTAATACCTCGACCCAGATCCAATTACCCATTACCTGACCCAAGCTATTTTAAATCCTGACCGTTGATCTTTTAAATAAGGCTTGTGAGACTATTGCAGGCTTTGGGAAACTTGGGCCTAATTGCAGGTTCCCTATAGAATTGCTTCTTGATTTTCTATTTTATTTATGTAATTCATTCATCAGCTTGTAATAATTTGTAAACAGATACTTGGGGTATTTAGTAAAAAGGTGGGTAGATGTATACTTTGTGGGGTAATATGGGTAGAAATCCTCCTCTTAGGATTTTACTTTTCAAGTTTGCATGTTTTACTCAATAGAAAGCATGTTCATAGGGTCTTAGTCTTGTTGAATCTGATTGCTTTTGCACCATAGAGATCATGCCTATAGGATCTCATTTCTAATTTCGTTTGCATCAAATAGAAATCATGCCTATAAGGTTTCACTTCCAATGTCGTTTGCATTAGATAGAAATCATGTTCACAAGATTCTGCATTTGTCATGTTAGAGACCATGTTTCTAGGTTCCAAACCATTATGTCTTAAATCAATCCAAGTATAGATATCATGCTTATAAGACTTAATTCTGATTCAGTTCTAATAATTCTTTCCTCATGTTACTGCAAATTGACTAAAACCAGTACTATTCCTATAGGGATTTCTATTTGCAACTATGTCTAATATAATAATTAGCCTACTAAATCAATTTCATTTTGCCTAGTTTACTTCTTAAAACTAGTCTTATTAAGTGTCGACATTTCCTGAAACCAGTTCCTCCGAGATTGCTTTAATCTCATTAGATATCCTGCCTATAGGTATTAAAAAGGTTTATTTCGAAAACCTGTTTGTTTCTGCAGTAATATAGACAAAGTACTGCATATAGGCAAGCCTTACAACATTTTCAAAGACTGCATTTCCCTGAAGTTATTTTCGTCGTTTAATGATTCTGGTTCTAACAAGATTTTAAACAAGGGAATCCCTAGGCAACTACTAGGTTACAACTTCTGGGTATGAAGTCTGGTCCGTTTCTGCATATTCACTTAGAGATCCTACTTTAGGACTTTCATTGATAAAGACCTTAATTTTACTTGAGACGTGCTACTTGTATATATGTCCGAGGAGGAAACTATGAGCCTCTTAATTTCTCCCATTATGTGAAAGTCCTTAATATTTTGACTATCGCCTTAGAATTTTTGCCTTTTAAAACCTTAAGGGTACGTCTAGAACCACATATAGGTAGAGGTCCTAACACCCTTGGGGACCACTTAGAAGGGACGGGTAGTAGCATGCAATAGGAATCAGTAACCAAACACTCGCTTTGCATGACCAATAGGTGATGAGAAGGGTAGACATGAGATATAATGACTATGTGTTAGTGTCATGTGTAGCCCCTCATTGAGGAGTGTCTACCGGATATTATGTGGGGTGATCCTGTAGGATAAACAACCTAGGACCCCTCCTTTCCCAAATCCTCTCCTTGTCCAAACCTTTGTTTTATAATTTGTTCCAATCTTTATTTCACTACTTGAATTGTTCAATGTGCTTTACAAATAACTTATCTGATTCAACTATTTGTATGAACTAATTTGTGAATATAAGTTCGATCGGGGCCCACAGTTGTGGACCAAGAGGGGTGCCTAACACCTTCCCCTCGAGGTTACTTCGAGTCCTTACCCTAATCTCTGGTAATGCAAACCAACCCTAGAGTTAACTACTCTAGGTGCCCTAAGGCAATTCAATTCGTTAAGTGGCGACTCTTCAAATACCCAATTCCCAAAAGGAAATGAGTCATTACACCCCATGAATGTCGAAACCCGAACTTCTCCCCGCGGAGGAAAATGGGGGCGCGACAATCAACACATACTCAGACCTTCCCGTCTTTCTTCGGAATTGGCACAGTGTTAGCTAACCATGTCGGGTACTCAACCACCCTATGAACCTTGGCTTTGATCTACTTGGTAACTTCTTCCATGATTTTCATACTCATGTCTGGTTTGAATTTTCTGAGTTTCTTTTTGACTGGCGGACACATGGGATCAGTAGGCAACTTGTGAGCCACTATAGATGTGCTCAACCTGGTCATATCATCATACGAACATGCGAAGATATCCTCATATTCCTTTAGAAAATAGATGTATTCTTCCTTCTCTGTTGGTGACAAGTGAATGCTGATATAGGTCTCTTTGACGGTCTCGACATCCCCCAAATTTACTGCTTCTGTTTCGTCCAACTTGTGTTTAGGCTTGTTCTTAAAATTTTCAATTTCCCTGACAATTTCCTCGGGTATCTCATCTTCTTCCTCTGAGTCACTATTCTCATATTGCGTAGCCTCATTACATGTGACAGTCACTGGTTCATTAGGAAAAGTAATAATAACACTGTGGAAGGGAAAAATATAAAAATAGTAATGAATAATGATAAAGGATAAATACGTTTGATTAAAATTGATAAAATTGTTCAAACAAAGCTTGGCTCAGTGAATCGAGCATTTATTTGAAACAAAAATATCTTAAAACAAAATTGTTGAAAAATTTAAATGCCTAGAACAACTATAAATTCTACCAAGCTACCTAGGGACTCAGCAGGCTCGGGATGGTTTGGCTGTCCAGTTTCTAAGAATGGCTCCCTTTGCTACAGTCTAAATGGTGAGTCCTTCTGCCTCCTCCTCCTCCTCCTCAATTATGGCACAACAATCCATGACCTCATCTTCCAAGAACAGATCCTTCAGCCCATCTAATGCTTCTTCTTCTGTAGTTCCCTATATTATGTCAGCCAGAAGGAAATCTTGTTCCAAATGGGGTAACGGTTGCTCAAGAGGGTAATACGGTCCACGCCATGGAGGCGAGCACTCCCTATATTCTTGCCATGTATAATGGTATCCAAGCCCAAAGGTGGTACCATGATTTTCAGTCATATCGTCTTGGTGATAACCTAGAGGTTTTCCCTAACCCTTTGCCAGGTTCACATCCAGACCATGCTAGTATACTTTCTCTTTCGTTACTCCACCACTTATCCTTCTCGATGGCATTGACCCGTTCAATGTGATGATAAGTTTCCCCTCCTAGCCTCCTTCTATGTCTAATGGCCGGGATGGTCTGACTAGTATAGATGAGGTTACTCCCTTATCCATGAATGATTACCTACAGATGATTCCACTCGAATTTTACGGGCTGATTTAGTGTGGAGGGCACGGCTCCAATAGCATGGATCCATGGGCGACCCAAAAAAAGATTATATGAGGCTGGTATGTCAAGTACTTGCAATTCAATGTCGAACCAAGTTGGCCCATCTGCAAGCAAATGTTGATTTCCCCAATCGTGGCCCTTTGGGACCCATCAAAAGCTTTCACATTCATGCTTCCGGTTCGTATTTCGTGGAAACCATTGTCCAACCTTTTTAGGGTATCCAGTGGACAAATATTCAGATGAGAACCTCCATCAACCAAGACCCTGACAATGAACTTGTCCTCAAATTGTACTGTAATATGCCATGCTCGATTGTGATTCAGACCTTCGGGCGGCAACTCATCTTCGTGGAAGATAATTTTATGGCTCTCCAGCACTTGACCCACCAAGTTAGCCATTTCTCCACCAGTGATATTATTGGGTACATAATCCTAGCTCATTACTTTCATCAAGGCATTCTTGTGTGCCTCTAAATTTTGTAATAGTGATAGGATATATATTTAAGCAGGGACTTTGTCCAAATGATCAACAATAGAATACTCTTTCGCCTGTACTTTCCTCCACAGGTCATCCGACCCAGTCTCAATGGCAGGCTGCCTAGTAGTGGCAACAATACTTGAACCTCCCAGGTGTTCAGGTGTGTAGAATCTTCCAGTTCTAGTCATTCCTTGTGCGGTGTCAGATTCCTCTATCTTAGTCTTCCCTTTTTGCTGAGCTTCGGGGACATAATCCCAGGGTACTGCTTGTATGACCTTGTTGTCAATGAGTGTCTAGATCTTATCCTTTAATGTGTGGCACTCAGTAGTGGTGTGCCCTTTCATACCGGAATGTGTTTGGTAGTGGGAAATCGTCCTTGGGGCTTGCTCTGTTTAAATCCCGATAATCAACACCTACTCGGACCTTCCCGTCTTTCTTTGGAACTGGCACAATATTAGCTAACCATGTTGGGTACTCAACCACCCTGAGAACCTTGGATTTGATCTGCTTGGTAACTTCCTCCTTGATCTTCAAACTCATGTCTGGTTTGAATTTTCTGAGCTTCTGCTTGACTGGCGGGCACATGGGATTGGTAGGCAACTTCTAAGTTATTATAGATGTGCTCAAACCGGTCATACTTCACATGACCATGCGAAGATATCCTCATATTCCCTTAGAAAATGGGTGTATTCTTCTTTCTCTGCTGGCGACAAGTGAATGCTGATGCAGATCTCTTTGACGGTCTCGCCATCTCCCAAATTTAATGCTTCTGTTTCATCTAGGTTGGACTTAGGCTTGTTCTCAAAATTCTAAACTTCCCTGATAATTTCCTCGGGTATCTCATCTTCTTCCTCTGAGTCAGTATTCTCATATTGCGTTGCTTCATTACATGTCATAGTCACAGGTTCATCAGGAAAAGTAATAATAACACTGTGGAAGGGAAAAGTATAAAAATAGTACTGAATAATGATAAAGGATAGATATGTTTGACTAACACTGAGAAAATTGTTCAAATAAAAGCTTGGCTCGGTGGATCGATAATTTATGTAAAATAGAGAAATCTTAATACAAATTTGCGGGAAAAGTTAAATGCCTAGAACAACTACATATATTTTGCCAAGCTACCTAGGGACTCGGCGGGCTCGGGATGGTTTGGCGGTCCAGTTTCTGAGAACATCTCCCTTTGCCACAGTGTGAATGGTAAGGCCTTTTTCCTCATCCTCCTCAATTATGACACTGCATTCCATATACTCATCTTCCAAGAACAAATCCTTTAGCCCAACTAGTGCTTCTTCTTCAGTAGTTCCCCATATTGTGTCCGCCTGATGGAAATCTTGTTCCAAACGGGGTATCAGTTGCTCAAAAGGGTAATACGGTCCACGCCATGAAGGCAACCACTCTCGGCACTCTTGCCATGTATACTGGTATCCGAGCCCAAATGTGGTACCGTTATTTTTCAGCCATATTGGCTTGGAGATACCCTAGAGGTTCTTTCCCAACCCCTTGCTGGGTTCGTATCAGGACCATGATAGTATGATTTCCATTTTGTTACTCCACCACTTATCCTTCTCGACGACATTGACCCGTTCAATGTGATGGTAGGTTTCCCCTCCTAGCCCCCTTTTATGTCTAATGGTCAATGGTTTGACTGGTGTAGATAGGGTTACTCCCATCTCTATGAATGATTACCTCCTGATAGTTCCATTCAAAAGTTATGGTTTGATCTAGTGTATAGGGCACGACTCCAGCAGCATAGCCCAACAAAAGATTATATGAGGCTGGTATGTCAAGCACTTGAAACTCAAAGTCGAACCAAGTTGGTCCCATCTGCAAATAAAGGTTGATTTCCCTGATCGTGGTCCTCTAGGGCACATCAAAATCCTTCACATTCATGATTCCAGTATGTATTTCAAGGAAACCTTTGTCCAACCTTTTCAGGGTATCCAGTGGGGAAATATTCAGACTATAACATCCATCAACCAGGACCCTAGCAATGAACTTGTCTTCAAATTGTATCGTAATGTGCAATGCTCGATTGTGATTCAGACCTTTGGGCGGCAACTCATCTTTGTGGATGATAATCTTACGGCTCTCCAACACCTAACCGACTATGTTGGCCATTTCTCTCAGTGATATTATTGGGTACATAAGCCTCGCTCAGTACTTTCATCAAGGCATTCTTGTGTGCTTTTGAATTCTGTAATAGTGACAGGATAAATATCTCGGCGTGGACTTTGTTTAGTGATCAACAACAGAATACTCTTTCACCTGTACTTTTTTCCACAGATCATCTGGCCCAGTTTCAATGATAGGCTGCCCAGTAGTGGCATCCTTACTTGAACCTCCCAGGTGTTCAGGTGTGTAGACTCTTCCAGTTCTAGTCATACCTTGTGCGGCATCAGATTCCTCTATCTTAGTCTTCCCTTTTCGCCGAGCCTCGGTAATATAATCCCTGGTTATTGCTTTCGAGTTGAATAATGGTGTGGTTGGCACCGTCACAGTAAAAGGTGTGACCACTTCTACTTCGAATGGAGCGAAGGTGGCTGCGAGCGGAGCTACTTCCACCTCGAATGGAACTGATGCAGTTACCTCAACATCAATAGGTGCCTGAGTCTGAACCATATTGGGAGTAAGCGTAACTGCAACCTTAGTGTCATCGCCTTCTTGGATAAGACCGTCCCATTCCTTATTTGTTTCTATAACATGTACACCGTTACCTCTATGATCAGGGAGGGGATTGTTGCAGACATTAGGTGTGGCTTCCTTTTGCTTGTGTGACCTTGTTATCAATGAGTGTCTGGATCTTATCCTTCAAGGTTTAGCAATCAACAATGGTGCATCCTTTCACACCGGAGTGGTATGCACAGGTTTGGTTCGGATTTACCCATTGGGATGGATTTTCTAGTGCCACAGCGGGAACATGAGTGACGTAACCTGCGACCTTCAATCTTTCATACAATTGGTCGATGGGTTCTGCAATGGCGGTGTATTGTCTGGGTAGCTTGCGGTCAAATTTGGGTCTTGGTCTTGGGTAATTTTAGCGAGTTGATGGTGATTGGAAGTAGGATGGTTGATAATTATAAGTGTGATGGACAACGGCTGGTTGGGAATATCGGGGAGATGAAGTTTGATATGTGGGTGGTGATGCTTGGTGTATAGGTGGTGACGCTTGGTATGTAGGTGGTAAGCTTGGTAGGTAGGTGGAGGTGTTTGGTATGTGAGTGGAGTTTTTGGGCCCTGGGCTACCATTACTACCCCAATATCTCTCTTCTTTGATATGCCACCCGATTGGAGTTCCTTATTCGTGGCTTTCAATGCCTCAAAATTTGTTACCATCCCACTCTTGATTTCTTCCTCGATCCTTTCCCTGAGCTTGGTAATATCAGAGAATTTATGATTTTCGATAACCATCAACCTCTCATAATATTGTGGATCCTGTGCCCCGATGAAGTATTTGTTTATCTGTTCTTCGTCTAAAGCGGGCCTAACCTTGGCGGCTTCCGACTCCAATGAGTAGCATATTCGCGAAAATTCTCAGTAGGTTTCTTCTTGAGATTCTGAATGTAGAAGACATCAGGTGCATTTTCTGAGTTGAACCTGAATCGGTCCATGAAATCTGACACCATGCTTACCCAATTGGACCGTTTCTTGGGATTTTGGCTGATATACCAAGATAAGGCGTACCCCGTAAGGCTCTTCATAAGAGCTTCATTTGAATCTTTTCATCTTTCCCAACTCCGACAAGCTTGCCACAGTAGGTCCTTAGGTGAACCCTGAGATCACCCGTACCATCGAACATTTCAAACTTGGAAGGCTTGTATTTTTCTGGAAATTCCACATCAGGCTGTATGCACAGATATTCGTAGTTCAAACCTTCTATTCCTCTATCGCCTTCAATACATTGAACTCGGCTTGTTAACTTCTTGAGTTCTTCGGCCATGTTCTTAATGAGCAGGTCCTTTTCGGAGGGTTTCGATGCACATGAGAGTGTTTGGGTAAAAATATGGTACGGTTTCCACGTATATGGTATTGCTCTAATGGGTGCCAGGGACTTGGTTGTAATGATGGTCATTGGTGGAGTTTTGTGAATCAGGAATGAGTGGTGGTATATTTTGGAGAGTGTGGTAAGCGGTGGTTGGAGGGTACGTGATTGGTTGGTACTGTTGTGGTGGAGTTGGTATCGGTAATGTATTGATATTTTGTAGGGAGTGGTGTAGTGATTTGGTATGGTAGGATTTTGCGGCTATTGGTTTTGTGTGTTTTGAGGAGGTGTTGGGTTCTTTGCGTTCTGTTGGTGGATATGGGGGACGTTGAGGGTGAGTGACAAGTTTGCCAAATTGCGGACCTGCTCAAATTCTCCTTGCAGTCCCAGTATCTTTTGTTCAAGTCTCAAAACTAGGTCATTCGGGGCCGGAGTACTGCGGTCGTCGGAGGTCTCTGCGTTCTCAATGTTTTCCTTTCGTATTCCACTTAAGTCGTCCAGCTTTGCTTTTCCTCTGCTTTTGTGTTGCTTGGAGGAGGAGGTGGTGGAGGGCCTCTAGATCTAGTATGATATGCTGACGAGGCCAGTATGGATGAACCAACCTATGGGGATGGGAATAATAATAATAAACAAAAACGAAAAGATAACAAGTTAGTAAGGATCTTGAAATGTTTGCAGTAGCTAAACACATATTGCGAAATATAAACTCGTATACTAATTTGGGAGCCTCGTTGTGCCCAAGGTAGGCCTAGCAACAAATAATTTGGAGAACTTCAAATGCCAATAAATGACTCATTCCATAACATAAAAGTAGACGAATCTAAAAACGACACTAACATAATAATAAAACAAGTCACTACTGGCATTTGGCCTTATTACATTTTAAGGAAAGCAAATAATCCTAATCTATTTTGTCCCAGAAGGACCTTTCCCAGATTCAATCTTCCGAACTCCATCACATAGATCTCTTAGCTCGCGCAGTCCAAGCAGCATGTAGGCTCGAGCCAGATGTCCTCCCTCAGCTCCTTCAACATTTTGACAGTTCTCAATCCTTTTTATGACTTTGCCTTCTAGCTCCACGATTCCTCGCTCCAGGTATTTCAGTTTCCTATTGGAGATGACCACCATTTCTTTCCATTCCTCAATCAACCTTGCGTTCTTCTCCTGTATTTCCCGGTGCTCATTTTCAGAGTCGTGAACCTTTTTGCATAGCCTGTTGTACTTGACTTGGGTTTCAGCTTCCTCGTCTATGATTCTGTTTTCTCGATCGGTCCCTGGTGTCACCGTTCTTTTTAGATTGTCCCCCAGCCAGGCCGGATATAGTGGCTCGCACCCTGCATGTTATCTATTTGGCTCAATGGTATTCTTCTCCGCAATGATTTTGCAGTGCCACATATGTTGAGCTTGGCACTTGTAAGGGACATTGTCATCTTGAAAGTCTGCTCTGAAGTGACTCATCTTGACAACCCTTGGTACAACCTATTTTCTACTCGCTTGCCTCACAACTCGCATAGGGACATATGGATAAATCATTCCCATCCCGATCAACACCAAATGCGGAGCATCCCTAGACCTGATAATAAACTCGTCCATTGGAAACTACTCAACCATCCACTATACCTACCCCTCTGTCAGATTGTCAAAGAACTCTACCCATTCACTGGCACTTTCCTACTGTGCAAATCTATCCAGAATGTAGGTCATCTTCTTAGGGTGATGGAAAGCAATGTGGTCGTTCTAAGCCATTCACGGAAATTCTTGGTGATAGCGACCCTTTTGGAGATACTCCAACAACCATAACTGCAGCAATAAGTTACAGCCTTCGAAATGCTTGACCCCTCTTTGACAATGCTCCAAGGCCCTGTAGATCAGCTATGATCATAGGGACTATGGTATAGGTCTGTCCATTAATCCCCTACATCAGAGTTCTGGGGACCTTGGCCAACCTAGTGTCGATTCTTCCCTTTTCATTAGGAACACTATCATCCCTAGAAAGCACACGATGAACACGAACACTCTGCGGTGAATGTGACCTAGTGATAGTGTAGACATTCACATCATTTTAGACACCTTACATTCACGAATATCACAATAATATAATATTTCTTTCTTTTGTTTATCAACTTGCTGCTCTTTAACTGTTCTTATTCTACCAAGCTAGAGGGTTCATTAGCTCGAGGGCACTGTCCAAACGCCAGTTTGCTTTATATTATTGTCAATTTGCATCACTTATCTTTACGTTTATCCATTAGCATTAGGTGAAATCACATATCCTTAAAACTAAGTTATACGTTTAACTGTTATACAAATTTTAGGGTAAACATATACAAAAGCTATCCTTGAACAGTAAGACTTCCACACAAATACACATTAAGAGTCCTACTACAACATAGAGCCAATGCTTTCTAGACTCCCATCGGGTGAGTATTGGCAAGGTCGGCTCTAACGTTACAAGAGGTAAGGCTTATGCCTTAGGCCCCAAATTTGGGGAGCCCCATTTTTTAAAAATAATATATTTATAGGCATTTAAAAAAATAATATTTAGTACTTTTAATGCAAAAATAGAGTTTTTAATATAAAAGGAAAAAAAGATCTTTATATATAAAAAGCAATAATTTTGACTTGCTTAAAAATGGTTAGATGAATAATTTTTCCAACGTTGCAACTTTTTGCTGCATTATTATTAAAAATTTTACTTTCCCTTTCTTAATTTGTTCAAGTCAATTTTTCTTTTTTCAAATCTCTTCATATTTCAATAAACCCTACATATTTTTTATTTTTCTCTTTAATATTCTAACTCATATTCTTTCTCCAAGATTTTATTAGTTTAAGTGTTCAACAATACTTTTAAGCTTCCAATGGTTCTAGACTTATATTGCTCTATAATTTCTTATCTAAAATGAACAATATCTCAAGAAAGACTAAATGAATTGGCTATAACATTTATTGAAAATGAATTATTAGAAAAAAATGATTATAAAAGATTATTAATAACTTTATCTCTCAAAAAGTTAGAAGAATAGATTTCAAATAAAAATATATCTTATAACTTCCTTTTAAAAATTTAGGCCTCATATTAAATTTTGGCTTTAGGCCCCACATGTTCTTGATCCGGCCCTGAGTATTGGAAACGGAGTCACTTTTGGCAGGGAGTATATTACTCTTAAAGTAGAATTCTTTTTGGTGAAAATCCGGAGTAATCAGGTTCCAAACCACATATCGAACATATGGTGGAAATCCAACAAAAGGAACAAAAGTAGAAGGCAGGAGCGGCTTAATGGTAAAGCAACTCAACCAACTGCTTGAGGCCCCACATCTAAGGGGCGCCAAAATTTTCTGATATTAAATACGTAGTTGTATTTGTATTTGATGAATTTTTTTAATAAATATTTAGTATATAAGAAAAAGTATATCTTTCATAAATAAGAAAACTATGGGACCGATAGAAATAATTTAGGAATAGGAATAGTAACTTACGTTGGAATATATTTCGCCTCTTTTATACATTATCATTATTATCACATGGCCAAATTTACTTTTATTACTTTCTCTTTAAACTGGGTTTTACTTAATCTTTTCTCTATTCCTTTTAGCCTTTCCAGACTTATAAGTCCACTGTCTCATAAAATATTCTGTCAAATATGATAGCAAAAGTAATTGCGAACACTTTTTTTGTCAAGCTTTCCCGGCGTTGCACCAAATATATTGAAACAACAAAAGTAATATCAAGTTATCTTGTTAAACCAGGTTCAATCGTTCTATACTTTTCTTATTACTTTGCATCTAAAATTTATTATTTTTTGATATCTTTTATTTGTAAGTATACGTATTATCTTTTTATATTTTTTTAGAATTTTATTATGTCAACAAGAAAATATAATTCCGCATATTAAAAATGCTAAAAAAAGGAAGAAGAATTAAAACTTTAATACAATCCCCAAAAATACGAAGAGTTTATGGTAAATAAACAAATCACTAAAATAATTGAGCTAGAAGAGAATGAAATTCAAGAAGAAGAAAGAAGAAGTTGGTGAGAGTTTAACATGGATCTTTTAAAAAATCTGAAAATCCTATAAGAATTGAATAATAATCCTAGAAAGTAGAAATATATATAATCCTAGTTAAAAAATCGATTAAAAATAAATTATAAAAATTTGCATCTAAAAAATATAGAAAAATAAAATTCAAAATAAAATTTTATTAAATGAGTTTTTAAATATGGAAAAACTTAGGGCCCCTTGTTGAAGTTTGGCTTTAGCCCCGGATACCGTTCAGCCGCCTCTGATAGAAGGAACACATGGGGAGGAGGGTCAAGTTTAGCCACTTTGGTTCACCTTACATAGACAAAATTGTATACGTTGACCTTACCATGAAAGTACACACATGTAGTTGTATGATTTTTGACATGATAGGGCCAAGGGAATGAACAGGAAGAAAGGAACAAACATTAATGTTGCGTACAAGAGTACTATTTGATTGTCATGGGTCTAATTTCACTAACTAATATATATCAGGGCCCATCTAAAATGTCGGTTGACCCAATTTGGATATGTCAAGCTCAACCACTTACATTGGCGAATCAACGGTTTTACATGACCTATGACTTCTAAAATTTGAGTGATTTATTTCGTTTATTGCGATATTAAATGAATGTTTCCTTGCTCTTTAGGTCAAACATAAGCGTGGCGTTTGTTTCAATTTTTTGACACCTAAAATTAAAGAATAGAATTTTCGACATGGAGGGAACACAATTAAACTTACCTCTATAAATAACTATTGTGGTTGGTTGGCTGGGTGGGGGGTTAAGTAGCACTCTGTTCTTAACCAAAGATTTGAGATTTGAACTCTGCGAATAGAGTCGCCTTTAATAGGGAGAACTTTAAAATGACATATTTCTCCATATTGATGTATCAAACCGGTACAACCTATATATGCTAAAGTTATCCTTGAACAGTAAGACTCCTTCACAAACACATTAAGGGGTCTTTTGGTAGGATGCATTAGGTAAAATAATGCATGCATTAGTTTTGTGTATTAGTAATACTTTGTTTGGTACACTTTTTGAACATATGCATTAGTTATGCAAGTATTAGTTATACACCCTATTTGGTTTTATTCTATGCATAACTAATGCATAAGAAACCATGACATTAACAATGCAATGGATTTTAATGCATGCATTAACTTCGTTAAAGACAAAATTATCCTTCAAAATTTATGCTTGATTAAAATATGTTATTATATCTCTAGTAAATAAATAAAATTTATGCTTGAAATAATCCAAAAAGTGATAAATAAAATTATATCCTTGGTAAATAAATAAATACTTAGCATATTTTTTTTAATAAATAAATTAAGTTATACGCTACAATATATGTAGACAAATTAAATAATTTTTTAAGATTTTTTTTATATAAAAACATTCCTCAACATATGTTTTTTCTTAAAAGATAAAGTAATGGACTAATTATGAGAGTATTTTTGTAAACAAATAATTTTTTTAAAAATTGTGCAATATTTTAATACATCAAACCAAACAATGGATAAGAAATATCTCAGCATAACTAATGCCAGCATAACTAATGCAAGCATTACTAATATCAGCATTACTAATACACCATATTCAACATTATTCTTATAAACTCTACGAAACGGCCCCTAAGCGTCTTACTGCATGCAATACAGAGTCAGTGCATTCTAGACTCCTATCTGCACAACAACTAAGCGGGGGCGGATTTATGTGGGAGATTATGGGACACGTGAACCTATAGCCTTTCGGTAAAATTAGATACTTTTTGTGCATATTTGTTACAATTGGTAAATATTAACTGTTGGCATCTATGCTCCAAGAAAGTTGAATGACGTACTTGGTTGAAGGTTGAGTTATTTGCGAAGAGGAGTAGGGATCACCCACTAAATATATTTTTGGGATAATATATAAGTTGCACCCTGAACTTGTCGCCAAAAGATAGTTTCCCATTCAACCTTTACGGGTGTTCTTTCTTCATCGTATACTTGTCCGAAATGAATTTAATACCTCCCTAAGACATATAGAACTAGTCTCACGGTGGAAGGTGTTGCACACTCTCCTTATGTATTGGCCACGTATTATTTCAGCAGATTCAAGTTGAATTTACCTTTTCTTTTTTGACTTTGTTTTTTATTTTTATTTTTACTCCTTATTATTCTTTCTATTTTTAAAATTTGCATCTCCTTCCTTATATTTTTTTTCTAAAAATCTCTTTTCTCAGAATCCCTTCCTATAGTGCAATCTCTCACCCCAATTACAAAATTTCTATAGATAAATTAATTTTCAAGTTAATTGAGATTTTTGGCATTAGAGAAGGGGTTGAGAAGTGAGATATGACTGTCGTTGGAGGTTGACAGGAGAAAATTGAAGCTTGGCGGCATCGGAAGAAATTTTTCGGCCAACATCTGGTGGGATTTTATAGTTTAATTGACTTTTTCCAAGTTAATTCATTTTCATGGGTTTTCAATAGACAAAATACATAAGTTGGCACCCGAATAATGGACCAAATCCCTGTTACATAATTTTTGTGGATAAAAATAATATTACACACTCAATCTTTCAAAAGTGTATCAAATACACACTACTTTTTTCTTGACCACTTAACCTAAATATGGGTAATGTCACGCACCAATAAGGTCGTGACACGTGTCATTAACATAAATAAATAAAATAAAAAATATAAAATTACACATATACCCTCATCTTCTCCAACCCCATCTCTTCCACCTCCATCTCCTCCTCCGTGGACCACCCGAAAAACTAGAACACACAATTCAACCAAAAAAATAGGAGCCCAAGTAATTTAATCCGAGAAATAAATAAAACCAATAAAAGCCAATAAGACATGGCTCACACCACCGTATCATCACCACAATAAGGCCATTATTAAAAAAAAATACAACAATGGCAAAGGTAGATTGAAAATTATAATTGTTTGGGTACCATATCTATTGAAGCTTATCTATATCAACAAAGACATAATGGACTATTTTTATTTATAGCGCTCTTCCAAAATTTTATTTGTCATTTTCATGGCTGCCATCGCCACAACTACTTGGGTACCAAAATTTTATCTGTCATTTCCATTGAAAAATTGGCGATGATGACAAAATTTTATCAAACGTGAATAAAATCAAAAGGAGGTTGGCGAGGGAAATAGATTGGAAGCTTGATATTAATGCAAAATATGTATATTTAAGAGGAAATAATAAATAATGATTTGAGAAAGAAAAAGAAACAGAAGGGATTTGGTTGGGGGGTGTTGGCTAGCGGAAGAGAGAGAAAGAGGAAGGGTAGGGAAGATGAGAAAATTGACACCTGGAATTAAATAAATAATTAGATAGTATTTTTATTAGTAGACGTGCTTGTACCGTGGTGTTTTACACATGCTGAGTTCTGGTCAAAAGCGATGTGTATTAGACACACTTTTAAAAGATTGAGTGTGTAATATTATTTTTGTCCACAGAAAGTGTGTAACAAGGATTTGGTCTATTTTTCGGGTGCCAACTTATGTATTTTGCCTTTTCAATAGTCAAAGGTGAGAATACAACTGATGATTTATATAATTTCTGGTTAATTTTCCATCTTAATTTTCTACCGGGAAGAGGAAGGGGGATATGCGGCAATGAAGGTTTTGCTGATGGAAATTAAAAGGATGAGAGAGAAAAAGTCGGAGAAAGAAAAGAAAAGGGAAAGAGCAAGAAAATCTGCTCTTAAAAAGGAGTGGAGTGAAAATGGAGAAGAAAGAAATGGCGTTGAGATAGAAAAGAAAGAGGGATGGGGGTTGTGGGGGTGAAGATGAAGAGAAAATGGGGGATGGGCTCTTTGTCAAAAAGTCAGTTTTACTTTAAATTTTGATAATACGTGCCTTCACTTTAATTTTTTTAAATTTTTTGCCACATCAACTTTCAGGGTAGTATTACATTCATTTCAAACAAGTATAGGATGGAAAAGGAACACCCGTAAAGGTTGAATGAAAAATTGAGTTTTGGGGACAAGTTCAGGGAGCATCTTATGTATCTCATTTTTTAGTGCACTCATATCCTTGAAATTCTATATATGCCTCTGCAGCTAAGTATATTGCAGAAATACACTATCATCCTTTACATACTTAACCCCTAAAGTGGGACTTTTTGGCGTGAATTTGAACTAGTAAAACCTCTAAAATGATATCGAACACCGGGTCAAAATCAAAAAAGAAAAGAAAATACAATAGTAGGAACATATTGGGGGAGGTCAAGTTCAGCCACCTTCGTTCACTATATGCAGACAAATTAATATTATGCACTAGTATACTTGGATCCAATGTCACACCTCATTTTTTCGAGGAATGGGGAGTTTTTTTGCATTTAAAGTGACATTATTCGAATGAGATTATTTATTTAATTTAGAGTCGCCACTTGAAATAATTTTATGGTGTTCCAATTCACCGGTTTATTTTAAATCCCAAATCGAAGAAATTAGACTCTGTTTTAAAGTTCATGAAACCAAAAGACAAGGTAAGGAATTCTATTAATCCGTAAGAAGATGTTAGGCATTTTTGGGTTCCGTGATTTTAACATGGTCGCTTTGAATCATACCTGACTTAATAAAATTATTTAATTACTCACTTTTAAAAAAACCTATATGATGTTTTAAGCGCCAATACCACACAAGAGGGGGGGGTAATTTGTGTGATATCCAATTTTCGCTCTAGAAGAACCTGGTTCATCTAGATGTTCTAACTACTACTATTTGCGGAATAATAAGTACATAAAATAAAGAACACAAAGATTTTTACGTGGAAAACACCTGGCTCAGAAGGTGAAAAAACCACGACCTACTACTCAGTAGGATTTTCCCAAACTTCCACTAAAATTACTAAGCCAAATAGCATTTACAAAACTCTTTGTAAACCTAAGGATTAACTCTAATCCCGTTGTGGTACACAGGCTCAACTATTGCGACAACTTCAAGTTAGCTATAACTGGAACACTCTATGTACCTAATACAATTGCTTCT
>MU731084.1:87293-99048 GCA_026770625.1 Nicotiana glauca
TCGCTTAACTGAATTATAGAAGAACCTAGTTCTTCTAGGTGTTCCAACTACTACTGTTTGTGGAATAATAAATACAAAAAATAAAGAGCACAGAGATTTTACGTGGAAAACACCTAGCTCAAAAGGTGAAAAAAACCACGACCTACTACTCAGTAGGAATTTTCTAAACTTCCACTAAAATCACTGAGCCAAAAAAAAAATATTTACAAAACTCTTTGTAAACCTAAGGATTAACTCTAATCCCGTTGTGGCACACAACCTAAACTGTTGCGACAACTTCAAGTTAAGTCTAACTTGAACACCCTAGATACTTAATACAATTACTTCTATGAAAGCTGAAAGGTACAATGTAAAATCACCTACTATAATTGAACTAGAATAAAAGATAGATAGTTGGAACTGGTTCTTCTATCTCGTTCAAGTAGCTTCAGGAGTGTACACTCAAATCACGCATAAATTGCTTGCAAAATCGCCTTGCTCTTTTGCTCTCAATTTAAGTTTAACTTCTGCTTATGTGCATTACCTGTAAAAGAAAATAACACTGCCATTTAAGAGGTTAGAAATCAGAGTTTGACTGGGATTCAATTGCTACTCTTCTATCGTAGAAGAGTTCACGGTGATCTCAAACTCTAACACTATCTTCATCCTAAATTGTGTGCTCTTCATGTAAGGAGTTTTTCTCTCCTTATCCAATATGCAACCTTTTCAATCAAATCAGGAGATATTGCTTCTTGATCAGTTAGATTTATCTCCTTCACGTGCATCTCACATGTACAGGTTGATCATGACTGTGCTTTACAAGATGGACCTGGTTTATGTCTTAGTTCTTTTGTCAAGCTTTGAAACTTCACCTATTCTTGGGCCAACAAATTTCTCCTTTTTGATGATGACAAACTCTGTGCTTTTTTCTTATTTGGATCCTGTAAGAACTCGACTTAACCATCAATACAAAGTTTAGAAAATTCACTTATCATCAAGGACCATCTTAATTAGGTTATAAATATCACTTATTCAGAATGTGTAAAGCACAATATCTTTTCCTCTTTTTGGCATCGAAAGTTGCATACAAAGTGCAAGTCCCAGATTTTAATAAGTACTCATGGCCATTGGGGCAACTGCAAGTGCAATCATGGTTTAATCATCAGTAATCAAGCAAACATATTTAATCTATCAAGAAAAGATTAAAATAGAACAAGAGCAAAAAGACAGTAGATATCATTGATAGAGATATGTTGCTACCAGAATCCATAACCAAAAAACAAAAAAAATTTAAACCATGAACAAAAAAAGATAGAAAAATCCTTAATCCAGGTCACTGAAGGTACTAGACAGATTCAAGGGACAAAAAATAGGATTCCTAAGGCTTGGGGGATCTAGAGGGTTGGTTTTGGGCTTGGAGAAGATTCATCATATTATGAAGAATTCCATCATTCTTATCCTTTTCTTTGGTAAGTTCAGCTCTGAAAGCATCCCTCTCAGATTCCACCTCTGCTACACGAGCCTTGAGCGTAGCTATCTCAGTATCCTTGGCTTCATATTCCTGAACAAGAGCCTTGACTTTGCTGTTGATAGGAGTCTTCTTGGATGAACCAGGTTCATTTGGGATGGCATTGACTAAATAGTCACAAGCAATCAGAGTATTAATGCCAAAATGGTCCTTTCTCGAGGCCATTTCCCATTTCTTTAGAGGCACATTGCACCTATCCAGAACAGTAGTACGAATAAAGCCATAGGGGGTAGCATGAGCCTTGGAGCCATTTATGACCCTGTCCAGCAGCTTGATGATAAAGGCAGGCCAATTAATTTGCCTTCCTCTTTCCAGGCACTCCATAAGAACTAGGTCCATATAATTGACAATATGCCTTCTCTCCTATCTGGGCAATATACACTTATTGACAAATTCAAACAAGACCTTGTGCTCATGCCTCATTTCACTTTTCTGCATAGACCTGGCTTCATTCATATTTTCGACATCACAAAACCTCCTGGTAATTTCAAGGTCAATAGGGAGGGAGTCTAGGCAATGCCACCTTGACCTTGTATAGTCATCAAACCCTTCAGAGGGTATGCCCAGGATCTCTCCCAGTTTTTCTACATCAAAGGACACTTGAACTCCTTTCACTAGGCTACTAACCTTGCCATCTTTAACCTCTTCATTTTTCATAAAATTAATTATCTCATTCATGGCTAGTCTACCATCCATCTGAAGGACCATGTCCTTCCACCCCTGAGCAGCTAAGGCATCCACCAGTCTTATCATTCCTGGTTCCACCAGGTCTTTCAGCAATCTACCCTTCAAAATCTTTCTTTTGCCAAACATGCACGCTTGTCTTGTTCACCATCAGAATCATCTTCTACTTCTTCTCCACTCCATTCCTCATCTTCGAAAATTTTCACTTGCTTACTTTTCACTGCAGACCTTGTCCTCTTGGCTAGTGAAGGTTCAGCAGCCTCAGACACAGAGGAAGACTTCTTGGAAGAAGTCTTGGGTTTTTTGGGCTTGGGGGTCTGAACCACCACTGGTGTAACCTTTTCTTGATGGACCTATTCCATCTCTTAAACCTCCACTGCCTCTGAGGACTCTGTAACCTTCCCTTTTCCTTTATCCATTCTTTTCTTCTTACTTTCAGCTAAAGCCCTTTGTAGATAAGCCTCACTCTGTTTCACCCTGCTTCTTGTAGCTCTACCCTTTAGCAATGAAAATTTAATAGTTGTTGGGGATGAAGACTTTCTTTTTTTGGAGGGTTTAGAAACACTAGGGGCTTTTAGTTTGGGTGTTCTTCGTTTTTTTGGGTCATAGCTTGCCCCAACCTGTTTCAACAGGTCTGCTAGGGTCTCTTCAGTAGATAAACCAGGTTCATCTCCCTGTTTGCTTAGATTAACTAACACCTCAGCAGCTTCACAAGAACCATTTCCCCCTGACTTCTTGCCACTCTCTTCTACATGTTCTTGTTCATCCCCACAGATAGCAGGCATAGACAACTCAACAGTGGGTGAATGATTAACCACTCTTTTCCCATTTCCCCTCTTTTCACCACATGTACCCTCTCTCTTTTTGTTTTTTAGAATTCTTTTTACCTCCACTCCTTCGTAACTCAGTAATTCTACATCCTTAATAGGCCCAACCAGATCAAACCTAGTTTCTAGATTTTTATACACAGAAGAACTTACCTTAGAAGGGGATTCTTGAGTTTTTTCAGAGTAAGAAGACCTAGGTCCTTCCCCCTCACTAGCTGATTTGTATGACTCAGAATCAGAGTTGGAGTCGGAGTCTTGGGCCTGGCTTGCCTTTAATTTCTCATTTAATTTCTTCTTGAGAGCCCAAATGCTACTATTTTTTGAGCGAGCATTTTAACCCTTCCCTGCCTAGGTTTGGGAGTTGTGCTGGTTGGAGGAGAAGGAGATGAATCAAAGGGAGTGGGTTGTGGAGGAGTTCCAAAATTGTCTTGTGGGTTGGTCATGATCACTGGTTTTTGAGAGAATTAATGAGTTAGAATTTTGGAGAAAAAGAAGGCAAGTGAAAGTGGAGAGAAATTTTTGAAGGTTTAGAATTATGGAGTTGGCAGAAGGAATGATGAGTATTTAAAGATAAATACACATTTAATGTGTAATGACAGCTTTAGCAGTGGTCAATTAGAGGTCTAATCAACCTGAAATTTCAGGTTTGAATGATTGGTTAAGCTTCCCTAGATTTGAGGCAATTTTTGTGGTTTAGAGTTCTAAGGCTGACGGAATTGGTTCGAAGCTAATGGATAGAATTTTCTAAGGAATTGAAAAATTGTAGGACTTCTGCTAATGATTTAAATATTTATATTTCTAATTGTGTAGAGTATAGAAAATATACCTTAGCTTTCAAGTGAACCCATACTGATGAACCAAGTTCTTATTTAGAATTCTCTTGAACATGCCTCAATTTACCATAATAGAGAAAAATTTATAAAAGATTAGTGAGTAATATTGACACATGTCACACGAGTATACTAATTATAGTATGAATCTGAGCAAGAATTAATCTAGATATTTACACAAGTTCAGATTTCCTAGGCAATTTTTTTCTTTCTTTTTTTTCTAGTTTTTTTCATTGTGCATTCTGAACTGGTCCTATTTGGTGATCTTAATCATCCCTAATTCCAACCTGTTCCTCTCAAAGTTTTCTCTACTTAGTACCTTAGTGAAGATGTCAGCAGTTTGTTTATCAGTAGCACATAATTCTATGGAGATCAATCCTTTCTCATAGTTATCTCTTAAGAAGTAGTGTCTAACATCTATGTGCTTAGTCCTCTTATGATGAACAAGGTTCTTTTTCATACTTATAGCACTAGTGTTATCACAGAAGATGGGAATACAACCAACTTCTATGCCAAAATCTACCAGCTGCTGTTTGATCCACAACAATTGAGCACAATAAGAGGCAGCATCAACATATTCAGCCTCAGCAGTGGATAAGGCTACTGAATTTTGCTTTTTAGTGACCCATGATATTAGATATGAACCAAGAAAACGATCCATGCCTGATGTGCTTTTCCTATCCACAAGGAAACCTGTATAATCAACATCAGTATACCCTACTAGGTTGAAATTACTACCTTTAGGGTATCAAAGACACAGATCAGTAGTGCCTTTCAAATATCTCAGTATCCACTTGACAGCAGTCAAGTGAGACTCCTTTAGATTATATTGAAAGCGAGCACAAAGCCCTACACTTAAAACTATGCCAGGTTTGCTGGCACTAAGGTACAAAAGTGAACCAATCATACCCCTATACAAATTCTGAAAAACAGATCGACCAGGTTCATCTATATCTAATTTAGTGACAGTGCAATGGGGGTGTCTATGTCTTTTGATTCATCCATTTTAAACTTTTTGGTTAGCTCCTTTGCATATTTCTGCTGATGGATCATGATTCAATTTGAGCTTTGTTTGATCTGTAAGCCTAAGAAAAAATTAAACTCACCCATCATACTCATTTCAAATTCACTCCCCATTAATTTGGCAAAATCCTTATGCAGTTTGTCAGTGTTTGCCCAAAAAATTATGTCATCAAAATATATTTGTACCATAAGAAGATCCTTACCTTTTTTCCTCAAGAATAGAGTAATGTCAATTTTACCTCTTTTGTAGCCATGTTCAAGAAGCAATTTGGACAATCGTTCATACCATGCTCTAGGAGCCTACTTGAGTCCATAGAGAGCCTTGTCTAATTTGTACAGATGTTCAGGACATTCCTTGCTTTCAAACCCTAGGGGTTGTTTAACAAATAATTTTTCTTTTAGGTAGCCATTTAGGAAGACACTTTTGACATCCATCTGATAAAGAGTGAATTCCATGTGTGCTGCAAAGGCTATGAGAAGTCTTATTGCCTCTAGTCTTGCAACTGGAGCAAAAGTCTCATTATAATCTATACCCTCCTCTTGGTTGTAATCTTGGACCACCAGTCTTGCCTTATTTTTTGTAACTGTTCCATCTTTATCAAGTTTGTTTCTGTAGACCCATTTTCTGCCAATTACTGATCTATCCTTGGGTCTTGGAACTAGATGCCAAACTTGACTTCTCTCAAACTGATTGAGTTTATATTGCATTGCATTTACCCAATCTGTATCCTGCAAAGCCTCAACAACATTTTTAAGTTCATTAAGAGATAAGAAAGCATAAAAAGCACACAGTTTCTTTAATTGTAATCGAGTTTTGACTTCAAAGGTTGGATCAATAATTATGTTCTCAATAAGATGAGAACTTTGATACTTGTGAGGTTTCACAACGAACTAATTTCTGCTTGATGTTTCTCCCATGTTCTGTTGCTGAGGAACAGAGTTATGAACATGTTCCTTTAGAGGATTGGTTTTAGTTCCTCTTTGATCACTTCCCCCTGTCAGGTTGCCCTAGATAGGAGAACCTGTTCCATCACCGATTCCTTCTTTTGTTGCCACTTTATCTTGAGCTGAGACTTCAGTCAAATCTTTTACCAGCCCAATAGCTTCATCTTCATATTCCTATCTCTTAGAAAAAATGTTATTTTCATCAAACAGTACATGGACACTTTCTTCTACACACAAAGTTCTTTTATTGAACACTTTATATGCTTTTCTATGTGAAGAATATCCCAAGAATACTCCCTCATCATTTCTGGGATGAAATTTACCTAGGGAGTCCTTTCCATTATTGTGCACAAATTACTTGCATCCAAATGTCCTAAGATGGGATATATTTGGTTTTCTCCCTTTAAGTAAGTCATAGTGAGTCTTCTCTACAAGAGGTCTAGTCATGCATCTATTGATGATATAACATGCAGTGTTTATAGCCTCTGCCCAGAAGCTGTGAGGCAATTTACTAGAAAGAAGCATAGTCCTAGCCATATCTTCAAGAGTCCTATTCTTTCTTTCAACTGCACTATTTTGTTGAGGAGTCCTAGGGGTAGAGAAGTTATGATCTATACCATGTTCATCACAAAATTCAGCAAACTTAGCATTTTCAAATTCAGTTCCATGATCAGACCTAATGGATGCAAGTTGATTACCTAGTTGTTTCTGAGTCTTTATAACAAAGGCAGTAAACATGTCAAATGCTTCATCTTTAGATGTGAAGAATATTACCCAGGTAAACCTAGAATAGTCATCAACACGTACCATCGCATATTTCTTATCACATCTTCTCAATCTTCTCATTGGGCCACAAAGATCCATATGAACCAGTTCCAACGTCCTGGCTGTGCTTACCAATTTCTTGCTTTTAAAGGATGATCTTACCAGCTTCCCCCTTGCACAGGCCTCACAAACTTTGTCTTCCTTGAACTTGATGTTAGGAAACCCTATCACCAAGTCCTTGGAGACTAATTTGTTGAGTTGATTCAGACTTGCATGACCAAGTCATTTGTGCCACAGGAGGGGATCATTGTCCAACACATTCAAGAAAGTGAGTTTATTTTTTGAAAGAGTAGATAAATCTACAATATAAATATTTTTAACTCTTTTTCCCTGCAAAATAATCTTGTCAATGGTCAGGTTAATCACAAAGCATTAGGTAGAGGTAAATGCTACAAGGTTACCTTTGTCATATAGTTGTTATACACTTATTAGGCTATATTTCAAGCCATCTATCAAGTAGACATTCTCAATGGAGTATGAGTCTGTCTTACCTACCTTTCCAACCCCAATAATCTCATCTTTCTTCCCATTTCCAAAGGAGACATTACCTCCTTTTAAGTGTTCAAGTGAAAGGAACTGGTTTTTACTTCTAGTCATATGTTTTGAGAAGCCACTATCCATTTACCATATTTGGCTACTTCCCTTCACTTGGACATGCAAAAAGAAATCAGGGGTTAGTCTTAGGAACCCAAACTAATTTGGGTCCTTTTCTATAGGCAAAGGGGTAAATCAAATTCCTTTTAGCCCACCCAGACAGCTATTTTTCTCTTGAACAAAGGCTTTGTTCTTTTGACTGGCCTTTTCTTTGCATTACATTCATTTTTGTAATGACCAATCTTGCCACAGTGTGTGCAGATTTTGTTTTTAGGAAGAGTGAGGTACTTGCTTTTGGGGTCCCATTTAGGTGCTTCTTCCCCCATAGCCAAGTCCTCTCTTGTTGCTACTGTGATGTTCTTATAACTAGGATAGTACATCAGAAGCCTTATTCCATTTGTAAGTTCTGTCTAGTTCATGCTTTACCTTCCCTAAATCTTTTTTAGGGCTCTTATCTACTCATCTTTCTTGTGCAACTCATCCTTCATTTTTCCTAGGTTTTCTTCTAAGGTGAGATGTGTGTGACCAATTTTCTTCTTACCTGTTCCTAATTTTAGTTTTAGATTTTCAGACCTAAGTTATAGGGCATTGGTGTCAAGTTCAATAACCTGGTTCTTCACCTCAGTATTTTTACTGTCACTCTCATTAGCCCTAGATTCTAGATTTTTGCACTTGGCTTTTAAGATCACACTCTCCCTAGACAGCTCTTGCTTCTCATTGCTAATTATCTCAGACTCATCAATGAAGTTCAGTAATAGTTCAGACAACCTTTCTTTAGACAAAAATTTTATCTTGTCTTTGAGATGAAGGACACTTAACTCTTGTTCCTCATCTGATTTTCAGATGGCCATAAGTTCTTGTTCATCTCTAGCTTCATCTTCTGAATCCTCATCTAATGTTTCTCCCCAAGCAACAACCATAGCCTTTGTTGATCCTTTGTTATTTTTGGGTTGAACCTGTTCCTTTGTTTAGCCCTTTCCTTCTTCCATTCAATTTCGCACTGAGGACAGTTCTTGATCATGTGATCAGTCTTACCACATTTGTAACAACCCTCGTTGGTCTGTTTCTCAAGGGCCCTTGGTTTGTTTAAGGTTGTACCTCTTGAAGAACCCTTTCCTCTTATTGGGTACTTTTTGAAATCCTTTGTGATCATGGCCATTTCATCATCCTCCAGATCTGCACCTTCAACTATTCTGAGAGCCAAACTCCTTTCCTTCTTGGGTGCATCCATTTTCATGGTTTGCCTTTTTGGTTCATATGTAGCGAGGTTTCCAATCAGTTCATCTAGCTTGAGAGTAGAAATGTTCTTTGATTCCTGAATAGTAGTAATTTTGCTTTCCCAAGTCACTGGTAAGACCTTCGTCAAGATTTTCTCAACCTTGTCTTCTTCCAGGATAATTCTCCCAAGAGATTTAAGTTCATTTGTTAGTGTTGTGAACCTTGTGAACATCTCCTGAATAGTTTCTCCTTCTTTCATAGTGAAATTCTCATATTGACAATATAATAATATTCCTCTTTATCTCATTACTTGATGAGTTCCTTTATGAGCTACTTGTAAAGTGTCCCATATTTCCTTGGCAGTGGTACAACTTTGAATCCTGCTGTACTCGTCTGGACCCAGTCCATACACAAGACATTTCTTGGCCTTGGCATTCTTCTCCCATTTCTTCAAGTCTTCAGCAGTGCAGTCAGCTCTTGTGTTTGGCACGTCCACTCCTTCAACATTCTTCTTTGTAGTTGCTAGGGTACCATCAGTGACTATGTCCCAGAGTTCATAGTCTTCTCCTATGATATGATCTCTCATCCTGTTCTTCCACCAAGAATAGTACTGATCATTAAAGAGTGGAGGTCTAGCAAAGGACTACCCTTCCCAGTTTCTAGGTGGTGCACTCATCTTGATCTTTTCCTAATAAGGTGTTAACGTCTTCAAGGATAACCCGTTTTGATACCAATTGATGTTTTAAGCATCAATACTACATAGGGAGGGGGAGTGATTTGTGTGGTATCCAATATTTGCTTTACTGAACTATAGAAGAACCTGGTTTTTCTAGGTGTTCCAACTACTACTGTTTGCGAAATAATAAATACAGAAAATAAAGAACACAGAGATTTTACGTGTAAAACACCTGGCTCAGAAGGTGAAAAAATCACGACCTACTACTCAGTAGGATTTTTACAAACTTCACTAAAATCACTGAGCCAAAAAAATAGCATTTACAAAACTCTTTGTAAACCTAAGGATTAACTCTAATCCTGTTGTGGCACACAGCCTCAACTGTTGCGACAACTTCAAGTTAACTCTAACTTGAACACTCTAGGTACCTAATACAATTGCTTCTATGAAAGCTGAAAGGTACAATGTAAAATCACCTACTAAAATTGAACTAGAATAAAAGATAGACACTTGGAACTAGTTATTCTATCTCGTTTAAGTAGCTTCATGAGTGCACACTCAAATCACACATAAATTACTTGCAAAATCGCCTTGCTCTTTTTCTCTGAATTTAAGTTTAACTTCTGCTTATGTGCATTACCTGTAAAAGGGAACAACACTGTCATTTAATAGATTAGTAATCAGAGTTTGACTGAGATTCAATTGCTACTCTTCTATCGTAGAAGAGTTCATGGTGATCTCAAACTCTAACACTATCTTTATCCTAAACTGCGTTCTCTTCATGTAAGGAGTCTTATTCTCCTTATCCAATATGCAACATTTTCGATCAGATCAGGAGATATTGCTTCTTGATCAGTTAGATTTATCTCCTTCACGTGCATCTCACATGTACAAGTTGATCATGACTGTGCTTCACAAGATGGACCTGGTTCATGTCTGAGTTCTTTTGTCAATCTTCAAAATTTTACCTGTTCTTGGGCCAACACTATGTGTATTTAACATTTTACCGCTTTTAATCATGGCGTTTATGGATTTAATCTTTGAAACGGATCACATGTGTGTAAATCCGCTTTTTTGGGGCGCTTAAATCATGTCACGCGTACGTGTACACAATTAATCACGCTTTATTAGTTATTAACATTGTTCGGCCAAAGTAGCGCGAACGCCTACTTTGATTTATTTTTTTGGACATCATAATTATGTTACGCGAACATATACACAATCATGACAATAAATTCAGTGCGTGCCTAAAAGTATTTCTACTATACTCAAAGATTAATTTATTCGACTTCTAAATTTAAGATTATGTTGAAAAGAATCAAGCGGCATGGCGTAATTTTATGCAGAATGTGTACAAAGAGATCTTTAAAGTTTCTAAGCAGTGTAAGATTGAGTATCCATGAAATGGCTATCCTAATTTAATGTTTGATCTTAGCTTAGACTCATGTCAGCTTCATTTTAAGTAAATCAAATGAATATACATTTTTGATTGGTTGGTATTTACACAAGTCTACAGATGAAAACAACAAAGGCTATGGGCTATGACTTGATTACTTAATTCACAAATAAAGAAATACAAGTGGGCTCTTAGATGGGACAAAGCCCAAATGTCCCAACTCTTTTTGAAAGAAGCCACATGTAGTGTTACAGGCTTCCCAGGAGGGCGTACATTTTAGCCCAGATGGCTATATGGCCCAAAGTTCACTAATAGAGTAAAACAAACTAAATTATTCCCATTTAAACCATAGACTGGCGTTTCAAAAATTCATTAATCAACTTACATTAACATACTGTCTGACAAAAATTTTCAGCAACTCAAAAATTCAGTTTGTTTTGCATAAAGAAGCTTTAACAATTTTGATTATCAAACGAATCTAACAAGATTGACGACTGTTTCATTAATCTTACTGCTTGAATTCACATAAAATACTTGAAGCAATGAGGCTAATTGTTTCTCTAATATTACAATTTTCCGAAAGACAAATTATGAATCAGAATATACATACATACAAAGAAAGGTTCTCTGGTGTTGTGTCACGACCTCAGAACCAACCCGATTGTGATGATGCCTGTCATGGAACTAGGCCAGTCGACACAATCTCAAAACCAATTAATATTCTCATTCTTAGGATAAAATCAAAGCTATTTAACAATAAACATTTACAAAGCGTTTTAAACAAAACAACAATGCAGAAAGAAAGTCCGACATCAGGATGTCACTAATCATGAGCATCTACTACAACCGCCTAACAACATCAAGATCAATATGGTCGGGAAAATCACTGAATACCACTAAGGGAGAATAAGGAGGAAAAGTAGGGCTGCGATCGCCATGCAGCTACCTTGCTTACTACGATGAAACTGCCACTGAGTAATCAACACCCGCTATCGGATTCAGAAATACTTTAATCTGCACACAAGGTACAGGGAGTAATGTGAGTACGCCAACTCAGTAAGTAATAAAGGTAAATTAAGATTGAGTTCAATGGCGAGCATTTAAAAATCATATACATCTCACATCATAAAAACCTCAGTGGAAATTACAAGGTTCAAATCAGCAGTTAAATTCCGAACATTTCGTAAACATTCCAGTTTCAATGAAAGTTGTTTAAAACGCTTTGTAAAT
>MU731084.1:100871-134479 GCA_026770625.1 Nicotiana glauca
ACAATCTTGTTAAATAAATTTGGGCCTCTTAACGTTTAGCTTTAGGCAATCAATTTCGTTGGCCGCCCCTGGTGCATCATATGATCTCTTGAATGCATATTTGTCAAAGGGATTTTTACATTCCTATACACTATTTGAAACTTTATTACCCTCCCTACACAAGTTTCAATCTAATTACATCCTATATACAAATATATCAATTATATACACTTTAGGAATCAAATGAGTATCCTTTTATATTAGGAATCAATTATTTCTCATCCCTATTCTCTCATATATATATATATATATATATATATATATATAAAATCTCCACCATTAGGTCCTCGACCTCTCTCAGTCATCAACCTCACAAGCCACTCGGGCATTTAAGTGAAAAATCAGGGAACTCAGCCCAAACAACTTTCATATATTTAAAAATAGAGTGGTGAAACTGAATCAAACAATAAACAGGTAAAAATCATGACTGAGGATATGCTTTCAAATCAAAACAATGTGAGGATAGTAGTACAATACCCTTGAGGGTCACAAACAGTACGACACAAGGCCGCAGACATGGCATTTAGCCCATGTTATCAGAATCATTTCTAAAACACATAGATATCATATAGAGTTTATCAAAATATGCAACTTTACAATTGCCATGGGACGGACCAAGTCACCATCCATACTGGTACACGCCCGTCACCTAGCATGTGTGTCACCTCATGTATCAAAATAGTGCGAAATTCCGAGGTTTCATACCCTCAGGACTAGATTTATAATCATTATTTACCTCAACTGGACCAAACTCTAACCCGCGATGCCTTTGCCTCTTGCCTCCAAATGCTCCGAATCTATTCAAAATCAGAATTACACCATTCATACACGCTAAAGGAACAAAGCCCATGCAAAAATTATCAAATTAAATCAAAATTCCCAAAATTGGCTAAACCCGACCCCCGAACCTACGTCTCAGAATTCGACAAAAAATTACAAAACTAGAATCCTTATCCTCTCACGAGTATATACACACCAAATTTACCAAAATCTAACTTTATTTGACCCCTCAATCATCTAATTTTTAACTCTCAAGTTTCAAGACCTAATTCCCCAATTTTCACCCTTAAATTCCACAAATTTCATGCTTAATCAACTGAAAACCACCATTGAATCGAGTTTTTAGTTCAAAAATATTACCTTAACGAGTTCCCCTTGAATCCCTCTTCAAAACCCTCCAAAATCTCCAAAAACTGAGTTGAAATTGTAAAGAATGACCAAAATTCGTGAAGGGTCCTTTATATACTTTCTGCCTTAGGGATTCCACACCTGGAACACCATAAGCGCACATGCACTTCTGTTTCTACAGAAAAATATTCACTTCTATGGATTTCACTTAACTTGTCAGCCCTCACATCTGCTGTCGCCTTACCGCTCCTGCGGCATTGCGGATGCAGTATACCAAGCCACACCTATGGTCTTCCATGCACCTGCGCCTCCTTTCTGCTCCTGTGGAGCTCGCACCTGCGGTCCCTAATCCGCATGTGCGGATATGATAGAAGCAGCAGCACCAGCTATAATTTCTCAAGTTCAAACTTTTCGATGGCCGTCCAAAATCATCCGGAGGCCCTCGGGACCTCAACCAAACATGCCAAAAATTCACATATCACCATTAAAACTTATTTTGATCTTCGGAACACTCAAAACAACATCAAAACACCAAATCACCCTCGGATTCAAGACTAAGGATTTCCAAACTTTCGAATTTTGGAAACAATGCCAAAATCTATCAAACCTCATCCGAATGACCTAAAATTTTGCACACACATCACAAATGACACAACAGACCTACTCCAATTTTTGAAATTCTATTCTGACCCCGATATCAAAATTGCCACTGCCGACCGGGAAATGCCAAATTTCTAATTTTGCCAATTCAAGCCTAATTCTACCATGGACCTCCAAATCACATTTTGGACGCGCTCCCAATTCCAAAATCTCCTAACAGAGCTAACCAAATCATAAAAATCCAAATCCGAGACCGAATACTAAAAAGTCAAAACTTTGTCAGACCTTTCAAATTTAAAGCTTTAAGTTGAGAATCATTCTTCCATATCTGTTCCGTTAACCTAAAAATCAAAATCGGCGATTTACATAAGTCATAATACATCATACGGGGATAGTCATGCCCGAGAACTGGCGAGCGAAGTGCGAATACTCAAAACAACCAGTTGGGTCGTTACATCCTCCCCCACTTAAACATAAGTTCATCCTCGAACGTGCCCAGAGTTCTTCCAAAAACCATCAAATTGCTGTATAAGCTTACCATGCACATACCCGAGGGTGATACCACGTCACCCTATCCCATATAGGTCTGATCACACAACATAAGTAGAATTTCATAATTCACCCTAGCCTATAACCTTAGAAACATATCTCCATTTCTGAAACTATCTATAAGATCAGAATCTAACATCTATACACTGTATAAGTGCGAACAAGTTGTAACAAACCATAACCATAACCCAAGATGTAATCTCATGATATACCACATAACTCAACCACTCGTAGGGATAACTTCTAATCATAGCATCTACTCAAACAACCCAATACCGGTAATAAACCCTCTTATCAAACAATGCCTCATTCCAAACCTTTCGTATACTGCTAATGATGAATGAAACACGGAAAAAATCATAACCATTCCTCAGATCAACCAGTCATGAAGCTCCCTCTCTTTTGGCAAGGACCATGGTAAATTTCTAAGCCAAATCCCGATATTATCCTTCCAACATGCTGGAATTGAATCTGATAGTAGTCATCTAGATCCCAATGACCTTATCTCATCCAACATGACTACTCTACTAACATGACACATCGATACAATCTAAAGCCACAACCCGTGCACCCGTACACCAATAAGCAACAGTCCAAATATAATCAGATCATGGAAAAAAATTGACTCAAATAAGAGAGCTGTACCGCAAGTTCATCAGTACCACCTCAACACAATGCTAAGAAAACATCACACATCAAAAAACCAGAACACACAATCTAACTCGAAGGATCATACCTTTATATAACTTCGTTGCGATGCGCGACCCTATCCAAACACTGGTCCACATGAGACACCTCAAGTCACCAAGCTCAAAATCATCAACCACGCATAATTTGATGTCTAGTACCAAAAGTGAATCACCATACCCATAGAGAAACAAATGACACAATACAATACCAGCATAAAAGAACGTATCCAATGAACAATAATACATGCAAGACCTAGATACCCGTCTCACTCCAACTCCGCCATAAAGACCAAATAAAATCATGTCATTTGTGCATAACATCAATGAATCACAACTCCTCACAACACGGAAAGGTAACTCATAGATCATTCTAGCACGCGAATAAGCTCAATGGCAATCGAATGGCACATCTCCCAACAATAGCAATTTAGAGTCAACAAAGCCGACTCGATGCAGAACACACATCCATACTGTCCTACTTATGAACCTCTTATCAAGGAGGTCCTAAAGCTGCTCCTACAAGTCCTTTAACCCCGCCGGTGCCCTACGATACGGTGGAATATAAATATACTGAGTGCCCAATACCAAATCAATACTGGAATCAATAACCCCATCTGGCGGCATACCCGAAAGGTCTACAGGAAACTCATCTGGAAAATCCCTCACCAACAGAACTGAATCAATAATAGAAGTCTCAGTACCGACATCCCTCACGAAGAAGAGATAAGAAAGACAACCCATTCCCAACCATCCGCCGAGTCTTCAAAAATGAAATCACTCTGCTGGGAATATAACCCGTCAAACCTCGCCACTCAATCCGTGGCATCCCCGGCATAGCCAACATCAGCTTCTTAGCGTAATAATCCAGAATAACACAAGGCGGAGACAACCAGTCCATACCCAATATCACATCAAAATCTACCATACTAAGCAACAAAGATCCACTCGGGTCTCCAAACCCCAAATATCCACCACACAAGACCGATATACGCGGTCTACGACATAACCTGTTTATGAGAACTCACAGTCTCCAAATCCATAAAGCAGCCGAATCACTATATCCTATCCCAACTCTACCGCCCGAGCATATCAGGTACCTCTGATACTCGACCATCCCTCGAGGGATACTCCTAAAATCCTTCTGTGCCACCAAGCAACCTCGAATATCAGCCGTTGATCAAACAAGAGGTGCCGCAACACTAACAAAGTATCCTTCACTCGAACACATTGCCCCGTTCTGCAATGTATACCTCCATTAAGCCATGCCAATTAGTTATATCATTTACCTAGTCATCTGAAGTTGTCCATGATGCCTAATAATTTATGACCTTCCTTCCATAATTGAACTGTGACCTTACACATGCAAATATCAACCCTGCACAACGTACCGAATATACTATGCCATCTTTCGATAAATATGAAAACTTCATAATCCATCCCGAGTCACAAGCAACTATGTACTCAACTAGCCAAGAACTTTCCATTTGATTCCATATAGAATAAAATCACTATACATCACATTCTCTCCACGCCAGTAGAAAATGCACATCCCTAACCATGGTAAAAACCATCAAGAACCCTGTAAATCATATTTGCACAAAACAAAATCGCCAGGACTGAATCCTTCTAACTCAACCAGGCTACGCAGGTCACCAAATATCCAAGAGCATTGCCATGGAATATCTGTAGAAATTCCTAACCTTATAAACACCTAGAAAACTAATCACACCCATTGCCATGCCGATGCTTTTTGCAAGGTTGCTTTGAATTGAACCTGTTTTCCTGTTCTTCAAACAAAGAACGATTGTCAGTTTGAAACAGTGGTTGGTTTTGCGATCTTGAGTGTTTCAATCAATTGATCTTGGCCGGTTTCTTTGATGACGATTTCAACTGCAACTAGTTGTTTCCTAGAGGCCTATTTCATTTCTGGACCCGGGGAACCCTTGGCTTTTCCAAAACTTTATCATTACGGTTAGTCACGTGGGAGTTAATCTTTTCAACTTTATTTTTCCTTTGTGGGCCTTTCACTTTCTTTTTTTCAATTTTTAACTTCAAAGCATTAAGGAATCATTGGCTTTTCAAGCCTTCCCAAGACAGTTTGTCACGCGGGACTCAACCTTTTCAACTTCATTTCGCTCTTATAGGCACTTCAATTTAATTTCCTTCTTTTGAGAGTTTTTGACTTCAATGCATTCGATCACCATGGCTAGTCGGGGTCAACTTGATGACCTTGTAGAGGCTGGGTTCTTTCTTGCATATTAGCTTGTATCAAACAAGAGCCCTGTAAATCAGTCTTGCTATCTCTTCTTTGCCTTAGTCTTTGGAGCAACGTTAGACCGAAAGGGATTCAAAGAAAAAAAAGCAATGAAATGGACAACGAACTTAGACAAAAAGGTATCCCTTTCGGGTAAAGGAAAGAAGGACTTATTTGTAGTTCATGCGGACTTTAATGGACATGACATGCCTTTTGGACTGGATGCTTGACCTCGTAAACCTTCCAACTCTCAAAAATTCATCACAACTTTTTCTTCGAAACTGAGAAACCTTGCCCAAAATTGTGTCGATGTCGATGGCTGTGAGGACTATCTTTTCCGATTAGTGGCGCCCTTTGTAGGTTTTCACCGACCGACCTCTCTCATTTCTCTTCTCACCATTGCCTTATAGTGCTATTTGCGAGTTTTCACTAACACGACTCTCTCATTCTAATTTCTCTACTTACCATCGCCTTATGGTGCGGAGGGTTTTCACCAATAAGACACTCTTATTTTATTTCTCTCATTTGGTTGCATCAGACCCAAGTAACTGTATCCTCCCATTTTGAACCTCTTTGCCGATTGATCAGAAGGACTTGAACATGATTTTGGGGTAAAAAAACTTGGATTGAATTACAACTTAGGAACCTTTCAGGAGAAACCGTCGTCGAACCATTATAAATCTGACCCAGTTTTACTTTTGGGGGAATTTGGATTTTTGTTTTGGTGTGACTGAACCCCAGAGAGAGGCGGCTACCTACGTATCCTTTAAGAATCAAGTCAAACATAGTTTAAGGAACTTTATTTTTTATTTTATTTTGTTTTTTCCCTTTGTTTCTCTTTCTTTTCATTTTCTTTTTATTTTTTCATCCATTATTTTTTTTTCAATAACAACTTCTAGGCTCCAAAGAGGGTGATCAAGGAAAAGGAACTGGCTCAAAGGGATTGGAAAGAGTTAATAGTGTTTTGATAACGGGAAATAAATACTTCATTATCCCGATCGGAGTATGCTCAACTGTGAAAAAATATCAAACATAATAGCTTTTGGCTGCATTTGCATTGACTGCTGCCTCGGGATCATTTCCTTCAATGTCTCCCAAATACAACGCTCCTTTTGGCAACAATCTTCTTATAATGTACGGACCTTTCCAATTTGGAGGAAATTTTCCTTTGACTTCTTCATGATGCGGGAGAATACGTCTCAGAACAAGTTGCCGCACTTCGACTTTTCTAGGTCGCTCTTTCTTGTTGTAGGCATAGGCCATTCTTTGTTGGTACAACTTCCCTTGGCAAACTGCGGCCATCCGCTTTTCATTAATTATAATCAACTGTTCCAACCGAATTTTGACCCATTCATCATCCTCAATCTTGGCTTTGACAATGATCCAAAGATATGAAATTTCAAGTTCTGCAGGTATTACGACTTCAGTGCCATAAACCAATAAGTAGCGCATGGCCCCGTTTGATGTATGCATGGTCGTGCGATATCCCAAAAGTGCAAAGGATAGCTTTTCATGCCATTGTCTGGATCCCTAAATCATTTTCCTGAGGATCTTCTTGATATTCTTGTTTGCAGCTTCAACAATGCCATTAGCTTTGGGCCAATAAGGGGTAGAATTGCAATTCACAATTTTAAATTGTTGGCATACCTCCCTTATCGAGTGGCTATTCAGATTTGCAGTATTGTATGTAATGATTGTTTTAACGACAAATAATATTGGAATGCACAAAGTCAACGACTTCTTTCTTAGTGTTGGCTTTGAAAGTAACTGCTTTAATCCACTTTGTTAAATAATCAATGGCGATCAGGATGAATCTGTGCACATTTGAAGCTTTCGGGTCTATTGGCCCAACAACATCCATTCCCCAAGCAATGAACGACCAAGGCGCTGACATAGGATGCAACTTTGAAGGCGGTACATGAATCAGGTCACCCTGTATCTGGCACTGATGGCACTTTCGAACAAAACTAAACTAATCCTTTTTCATGGTCATCTAGTAATAACATGCCCGAATGATTTTCTTTGTAAGGACACAAGCGTTCATGTGAGGAGTACCCACTACCGAATGTACTTTGTTCATGATATTTTTAGCTTTTTGGGCATCTATGAACCTCAAAAGATTCATTCCTTGAGTTCTTTTGTACAAAACCTCTCCGCTAAAAAAGAAACAACAGGCAAGCCTTCTGATAGTTCTCTTTTGATTTCCAATAGCCTGCCAATATATTCCCTTGTTTTCAAAAACCGTTTGATATCATGATACCATGGCTGAACATCTATTTCTATGTCAATTGCATTACAATAACCATGCCTTTCTCAAATTTTGATTTCCACGGGTCAATATAGACATTGCCCGGATATGACAGCATTGAGGCCAAAGTAGCTAATGCATCACCTAGCTCATTGTGGAATCAAGGAATATACCTAAACTCGACAGACTTGAACTGTTTGCTAAGGTCTTCCACATGTTGTCTGTATGGAATGAGTCTGATGTCTGGAATTTCCCGTTCACCTTGGACTTAAGAATGATCAAATTAGAATCCTTCATGATTAACAATTCCTCTATATCCAGATCAACTAGCATATTCATGCCCATGATGCAAGCTTCATACTTGGTGTTGTTGTTTGTACACAAGAAACAAAGCCAGACTGTGGCCGGATAGTGTTGACCTGCGGGCAAAACCAGAATTGCTCCAATCCCGATACCTTTTGCATTTATAGCTCCATCAAAGAATATTTTTCAAGCATTGGTGTCCTCTAAAATCACTTCAACTGAATTTACTTCCTTGTTTGGGAAATAAGTGCTTAGGGGTTTGTATTCATCATCGATCGGGTTTTTCGCTAGATGATCCACCAAGGGTTGGGATTTCATTATCGTACGAGTGACATAGACAATGTCGAACTTGGCGACCAGGAATTTCCATTTTGCTAACCTTCCCACGGGCATCGATTTTTGGAATATGTACTTCAAAGGATCCATTCTAGTTATGAGATATGTTGTGTAAGCCAACAAGTAATGTTTGAGTTTTTGGGCGACCCAAGTTAGGGCGCAACAAGTTCTTTCCAACAATGTGTAGTTGGCTTTATAATTGGTGAACTTCTTGCTCAGATAATATATGTCTTGATCTCTCTTCAGGTCATATCGTGTTGCCCAGGACACAATCGAAGGAATTTTCCAAGATTGTCAGGTATAAGAACAAAGGTCTTCCTGGCTCAGGTGGAACCAACACTAGCGTATTTGATAGATATTCTTTGATTTTATCAAAAGCTTCTTGACACTCATTTTTCCATTTGATCACTACGTCTTTCTTCAGCAACTTAGATATGGGCTCACACGTGGTAGTAAGATGAGCAATGAATCGACTGATGTAATTCAACTCCCCTAGCAAACTCATGACCTCTTTCTTAGTTTTAGGAGGTGGTAAATCCCAAAATAGACTTTATCTTTGTTGGATCTGATTCAATACCCCTTCGACTGACTATAAACCCTAGAATTTTCCTAGATGGAACTCCAAATGCACATTTAGCTTGATTCAATTTCAAATTGTACCTATGCAGACGTTTAAAGAATTTCCTCAGATCTCGCACATGGCCTTCTTGAATTCTGGATTTAATGATCATATCATCCACATAAACCTCAATTTCTTGGTGCATCATGTCATGGAAGATTGGTGTCATAACTTTCATGTATGTCGCCTAACGTTTTTCAGACCGAATGGTATGACCCTGTAACTGTAAGTGCTCTATGGTATGGTATAAGCTGTCTTTTCTGCATCTTCTTCATCCATCAGAACCTGGTGATACCTAGCATAACAATCCATGAAAATTTCTATCTCATGTTTGGCACAATTATCGACAAGAATATGGATGTTTTGCAATGGAAAGTTGTCCTTGAGGATTGCTTTATTAAAATCCCGATTCAACACACACTAGAGTTTTCACATCTTTCTTTAGCACTGGAACCACATTAGCCAACCACGTAGTGTATCGGACCACTCTGATCACACCAGCTTTCAGTTGTTTGGTGACTTCTTCTTTGATCTTGTCGCTGATATCTGTTTTGAACTTTCTCTATTTCTGTTGGACATGTGGATAACCGGGATAAGTTGGAAATTTATGTACACCAAATCAACACTTAACCCTGGCATATAATTATAGGATCACACAAACACATCTTTGAATTCAGTTAAAAGTTGGATCAATGTATCTCTATTTCTTTCATCGGCGTGAATGCTTACCATGGTTTCTCGGACCTCATTTGGACTACCCAAGTTAACTGTCCTGGTTTCATTTAAGTTTGTCTTAGGCTTATTCTCAAATTTTTCCAATTCGTGATTTATTTCCCTAAAAGCCTCATCTTCATCATATTTTGATTCTTGATTCATTATTTCACTGTTGGAGAGCATTTTAGGATCTGGACGTGAAGTCCGCAAGCATGTCATGTTATTTACGTCCGCATTATTAGAACTGAAAAGAAAAGATAAGAAAAAGAATAAATAAAAAGGAGACATCCATTGATGATGAAATATTGATTCCATTTCATCGAATTGAAGATATGAGGGTTTACATAAAATTAAAGACAATAAAATAAATGCATTCGAGTTACACCCTGGAATAACTCGTAATGTAGAAGAGATGGCAAGACTGGACTACTGGGACTCCCGTCTGATAGGGAATGGGGTAGCTTTCTAATTCTAAAGCTTTGCATTTGGTCCTATGTACAACACCTCGGCGTTGTTTGTACCTTCCTCTAGTTGGACCATGTGAGACTCGTACAACATTTGTTTCATGGCTTCACAAATATCATCAATCTCTTCGGCCATTAAGGCCTCTTCTTCTATCGCATATTTGGATTTGACCAATTACCAGGAGAGATGTGGAATGGGCTGGGGTAGGATCCACCCTTTTTATTGCGCTTTTTAGCCCATTTTCTATCGGCATATTTAGCTCGGAAACCCACTCCTAGAAACTTCTCATTGGTAGTTAATGTAATAGGCTCTGTGATGCCTTGCAAAGAGACCCCGAGCCCTTTTCTGGGCTTGTACCCATGTCTAATAATTTCACTGGTGACCATGATCAAGGCATTAGATAAGCAAGGTTGAGGTAATGGGGCCCCTTCTTCACATTGCTCGGCAACCACAATCTCGATGGCTTGGTATACAATATGCTCGCTGCCTTCCCTAGCTTCAAGGCATGGGACTGAAGGCTACCTATACATAGACTGCTCGTCCTCCCCATGGACAACAATTTCTTGATTTTCATATTCAAATTTGACCATTTGGTGGAGAGTGAAGGGAACTGCAACATCCATGGTCTTCCTAAGAGAAAATTATATGAGGTGTCCATGTCTAGAACCTAGAAAGTCACTTCAAAATCCACGAGGCCAATGGTTAATATAAAATCGATTTCCCCAAATTGATTTCCCCTATTGTGTCTCGCCTGACACCATAAAAATCACGCACACAGACATTGTTAGCTCGGATCCTTTCCATTCCAATATCCATTCTTTGGAGCATTGAGAGCGGGCAAATATCGACCCCGAAACCATCATCTAGCATGACTCTCTTCACATAATAGCCCTCACATTTGACAGTCAAGTGAAGGGATTTGTTGTGGATGGCTCCCTCTAAGGGCAAATTATCGTGGTTGAAAGAAATCCTATTGACCTCGAAGAATCGTTCAGCCATTCTCTCCACTTGTTCAATTCAAGTGTCAACTGGGACATATGCCTCATTCAACATTTTAAGGAGAACCTTCTGGTGTTCATTCGAGCTCAACAACAGAGATAAGAGTGAGACTTGGGAAAGAGACTTCCGGAGTTTGCCAACTATTGCATATTCCAATATTTTCATTTTTTCTAAAGAACTCTTCTGCTTCCACGTTGCTTACAGGATTCTTGGATGGTAGCCGTTTATCCCTATTTAGCTTGGATTTTTTTAACTCTTCTGGGTTGTGTTACTTCTCAGATTGATTCATTTCGTTAACCTCTTCCATAACCACTTTCCCCTTGTAGGTAACCATTGTTCTTTTCTAATTCTAAGGGACTACGGTGGGGGTCTCTCATAGGGCCCTGTGGTGCATGGCTGATAATGGATTGCTAGTGACATTAGGGACTTCCTCGTTTCTTAGCACAACTCATTTTTGTTTTATCAAATTTTCAACTGCCATTTTGAGGGTCCGACAATCCTCCGTATTATTACCCTCTTCCCCTGAATGGTAGGCACACCTGGTACCGGCCCGGTATGATGGGGATTTAGGATTTTACCGATTTGGGGGTAGAAGTTGCAATAGACCCAGCTGGATTAACTTTGGGAACAGGCTGAAGTAGGAGTCACCAATAAAATGGCGAAATGTTTTCTCCTGGGAGGCTCACGAGGGCGTGGATTATATTGGTCATTGTTCTATGATGGACAAGGGTTATACTGAGCTTGGTAAGGAGGGTTATTTCACAAAGGTGGAGCTCGGGCTTGGTTGTAATGCTGTTGTGGCCGTGCATAGGGTTAGGAATTCATCACCGCATAGTGAGGCTATGCCACCTGTATCTTGGTGTGGATAGTAGTGTTGCAGGGTTCTGGGTAGTATGTAAGAGTGATCAAATGATCGACGGGTCCCTCTTGAACTTGAAGCCATCATGGCTCCTTCCTCCTTCTTTTTTTTGATTAGCCAAACCCTCGATCCATTCTGGATGGCTTGGGAGGTGGCGCTCAAAGCAAAAACTTAATATCCGGCCATCATACCATTTTTTACCATTTAACTGATATTTATTGCCTCCGCAAATGGTTTGCCCAGACATCATATTCTGAAACTAATCGGCCTCTTGGGGTTGCAAGAAAACTGTAACTATTTCGGTCTCGTCCATGGGAGACTTTACTCTGGAGGCCTGCTCGCGCCATTTAATATCATATTCGCAGAAGCTCTCCATGGTTTTCTTCTTCACATTAGACAGAAAGTTCCTATTTGAAGCTTTTTCAACATCGTACTAAATTTATTATAGACAGTTGTGTGTAGCCAAGTATTGCTATTTATAGATATTGGCCATGTGTGGCATCTGTAGTATGTTTTCTAGCTAAGTACAAGTTGGTTTTAGTCTAGTATATGGAAGAGACTTCGGAAAAAGTTTTCCCAAAGTATCTAAGAGTAGACATTTGATGTTCCAAATGTCAATACCACACAGGGGGGAGGGGGTGACTTGTGTGGTACCCAATTTTTTGATCTAGAAGAACCTGGTTCTTCTAGGTGTTCTAACTACTACTGTTAAGGAATTAAAAGTACAGAAAATACAGAACACAGAGATTTTTACGTGGAAAATACCTGGGTCAAAAGGTGAAAAAACCATGACCTACTACACAGTAGGATTTTCCTAAACATCCCCTAAAATCAATGAGCCAAAACAGCATTTACAAAACTCTTGTAAACCTAAGGATTATCTCTAATCTCAGTGTGGCACACAACCTCAACTGTTGCGACACTTTCAAGTTAACTCTACCTTGAATACTTAAAGTACCTAATACAATTGCTTCTATGAAAGCTGGAAAGGTACAATTTTAAACCACCTACTATAATTGAACTAGAATAAGTATAAACACAATGGAACTGGTTCTTCTATCTCGTTCAAGTAGCTTCAGGAGTGCACACTTAAATCTCACATAAATTGCTTGCAAAATTGCCTAGCTCTTTTGCTCTCAATTTAGTTTAACTTCTGCCTATGTGCAATACCTGTAAAGGAGAACAAGCACAGTTATTTAATGAGTTAGTAATCAAAGTTTGATTGAGACTCAATTGCTGATCTTCCATCGAAGTTGAGTCCTTGAATAATACAAACTCCAACCCTATCCTTGATCCAAATTGTGTTCTCTTCTCATAAGGAGACTTCTTCTCCTTATCCAATATGCAACCTTTTTGATCAGTTCAGAAGATATTGCTGCTTGATCCTTAAGACTTATCTTCTTCATGTGCATCTCACATGTATAGGTTGATAGACACTGTGTCTCACTAGATGGACCTGGTCCATCACTGAGTTCATTTGACATTCTTCAAAACTTCATCTGAACTTGGGCCAACAAATTCCCCCTTTTTGATGATGACAAACTCTGTGCTTTTACTGGTCAGAGAACCTGTGGAACTCGGCTTAATTATCAACACTTTAACTTAGAAATTTTAACTTATCATTAAGGACCAGGTTTAATCAGGTTATAAATATCACTTTATTTCATAATACAAAGTAAAACATAATATCTCTTCCCCCTTTTGGCATCATCGAAAAGTTGCATATAATGTGAATCCCAGATTTTAATCATTACTCATGGCCACTGGGGCAACTGCAAGTGAAAACATAGTTCAGTTAATCAATAATCAACTTGAGAAAAATTAACTATTAAGATCAGAATCTTCATAGAACAAGAGAGAAAGCAAATTGTCATTGATTAGGAAATGTTTCTACAAATGAGACCACAAAATGAAAGAGAAAACATCCAACCATGAGCAACAAAAACAAAGAAAAGTCCCGAATCCGGGTCACTGGGGGNATTGGAGAAGATTGAGCATAGTCTGAAGCATCCCTTCACTCTTTTCCTTTTCCTTTGCTAGCTTAGCTTTCAGGCCATTTCTCTTATTTTCCAGTTCAGCAGCACGAGCCTAGAGCCTAGCAATTTCAGCATCTTTTGTTCCACATTCTTGAACCAAGTCCCTAACCTTGTTGTTCACAGGAGTCTTCAGAGATGAACCCGGTTCAACTGGGGCTACACTGAGGAGATATTCACAAGCCTGCAGAGTTTTGATACAAAAATGCTCCTTGCTGGAAGCCATCTCCCATTTATTCAAAGGAACATTCAGCCTATCCAAAACAGTCATCAGTATAAACCCATATGGAGTAGCATGAGCCTTGGAGCTATTGATGACCCTATCCAGTAGTTTGACAATGAAAGCAGGCCAGTTAATCTGCATTCCTCTTACAAGGCATTCCATAAGAACCAAGTCCATGTAGTTGGATGCCTTCTCTCATGTCTGGGCAGCTGATAAGTTAGGATTTTAACATGATTATACCCCTACTTGCTATTGCTTTTGTTATGAATTGCCACAAAATAGTCCCAAAATGCTTACAAAATTGCGCTTGATTATAGGTTTGAGCGACAAGATGACAAATGTCAAAGATTGGCTCAAAACAGAGTGAAACCTGCCAAGTGTCAAAGACCAGGTGAAGTGAGGAACAAGAAGACCTAGCGCGGGACCGCACTGATTTGCCACGCGGCTGCGCTAGGAGATTCAGAGACCGGTTCATTTCAAGGGCATTCTGCGCGACCGCGCTCCATTTCTATGCGGTTCGCGCCACTGAAGTTCAGAGACCTACAATTTCAAGGCAAAGTCCCACGCAGCTGTGCTACAAATCAGTGCAGTCCGCGAGGATGAGATTCAGAGAGATGGTATTTTGCCCAAGTCCTTGCACACGGCCGCGCTCCATTTATACGTGGTCCTTGTCCGTCTTCTACCGTGGCCGCGCTACATTTCTGTGCGGTCCGTGCTCCCAACTTCAGAGAGGAGACATTACAAGTCCAAGAGCCAACACGACCACGCTACCTTTTTGCGCGGTCCGTGCTGACCCCGCAGGGGTATTTTTGTCCAATTTTTCTGGCCCGGTATAAATAGGACATTTTACCGTTTTTAGGTCAAGTTTTTTATTCTGAACAAGAGCTGCGCTCGTAAGAACATTTTTTTAGCCTATTTTGGGCATTTTAACATTAATTCCTCCATAGAATCTTGTAGTTTAGCTTTAGAAATTAATTAATATGCTTAGTTCTTCATCTATTTCTTCTATTTCTTCTTTAATTATGTCTAGCTAAACCCATTAGCTAGGGTTGTGGCTCAGCCCTAGTGTGGGTAATTGATGGGCGTTGCTTCGTAATGATAGATTGATATTGGGTGTTTGTTATTTGGGTTAATTTTATGCTTTAATTAAGGATTGGTGGTTGCAAACACTGATTCTAGCATAGTGGGTTTTGACTCTTCTTGAGAAAGAGAGTCTATGACCCCAAAATTGAACCAACAAGGAATTGGGATGGACCCATGAGAAATGGTAGTCCCAATTAACGGGTTAAATATCGAGAGAGTAAATACCCTACTTGAACCCTAGTTGCTTGGTCTAATTGGCCTACCCAATTGGTCTCGAGAGAGTCAATTGGGCAAAATCGCTCTCTCTATCGAGAGGTGTGAGATGGGTACAATTTTGCAACGGTTATAACATTGATCCCAAATATTTCAATCTATTATTAGTGGTTTCTACCCGTTAGTTAACCACCTAGATGATGCCATGACCCTAGTGCCTTTCTTTATCTTAATTACAACTTAGAAAATATCTCTTAGCATAATTTAGTCTTAATCCTTAGTTGATAATAGTAGTTGATAAAAGAAAACCCAAAAATGTTAGGAGTGCAATTAGAAGCACAAACACATTCTTAGTCTAGACAGATATGTAGCTCCACTCCAAGCTCTCTGTGGAAAAATCGACCCCAATACCACTATTCGGGTAAAAACTATAGCACCCGCTCTTCCTCTCATTGTGTAAGGTCGAGTTGTCAGCGGTCACTTTTTGGCGCCGTTGATGGGGAGCTTATGGTGTTGACTATCTGTGTAGCTAGTTTTGTGTTTTGCTTCTCTTCCCTTATTTTTACTAACTTTATTTGTGACGATCCATTAGGTACACATGGCTCTAAATAGAAATGACCCTCTATGCACTGTGGTCGCGGTGTAGGAGGTTGAGGACCTTGAACAAGAATATGTATTACCTCAATCTCCAAGGAGAGGACGAAATGCCAATGCAAATGAGAACATACCATACCCTCCTCCGCCTCTACCATGAGTAGCTCCAAGAGTCTTTCCAAACCAGGTTTATGCAAGTGCCATAGTTCCTCCCCGAATCCGGCCAGGGAACTTTCAAATCATCAATGTTATGTTGACTTTGCTCGAACAGAGAGGGTATTTTATGGGTGCCTCCGACAAAAATGCATTCAAGCACTTGAAGGGGTTCGTAGATACTTTCTAGGGGAGTAAACAAACAAATGTGTCAGAGGATGCTTTGAGATTGAGGCTTTTCCCGTTCTCTCTTCGGGGTAAAGCATTGGATTGGTTAGAAAGGCTTCCAAATCATTCCATCACAACGTGGGATGAATTGGCGGACAAATTTATTGCCAAGTTCTTTTGTCCAAGTCACATGGCGGCGCTTCGTGATGAAATTTTGGCTTTCAAACAAGAGCCAACGGAACCTTTGCATGAAATATGGGAGAAATTTAGAACTATGGTTAAAGAGTGTCCAAACAATGATATGAATGTTCAACAAACATTCTATAGAGGCATTAACACAACCAACCAATGTATTATGAATCAATTGGCGGGTGGAAATTTCAGAACAATAATGGTAGTCAAAGTAATTAGGGGTAAGGCTTTCAAAGGCCTCCAATGTTTCAACAACCGAACAACCTGCCACCGTTTCAATCTCAAGGGTCTAGTTCTTCGGGAAATGATTTTGGGAGAATTGAGGTTATGTTTGAGCAAATTATGAAGAAGAACCAAGACTCCGATGCTCAATTGGCTTCACACAACACTTCCATCCGTAACTTGGAGGCGCAACTCGGTCAAATTTCTCAATCTTTAAATACTCTCCCAAAGGGTGCCCTACCAAGTGATACAGTAGTAAACCCTAAGGGTGAGAACAACAATCATGTGATGGTGGTGACCACGCGAAGTGGAAGAGGCGGTGATGTGCATGCCTCAAGAGAAAATCAAGTTATGGTTGATGAAGATGAGCCTTTGGTGGTTGAAGATGTAGTGGAACCCAATGTGAACAATGATGTGAGGATTGATATTAATGATGTTGAGGAGGAGATACAAGAGGCCGTGAACCCGTCTAGGGAACACGTAATCTATATACCCGAGCTGGTGGTGTCCAAAGCCAAGGCACCCTTGCCTAGGCCTCCTCCACCTTACCCACAAAGGCTAGCAAAGAAAAAAATAGACAACCAATTCAAGAAGTTCATTGAAATGATGAAGAGTCTTACCATAAATGTGCCATTGGTGGAAGCCCTTGAACAAATGCCGGGGTATGAAAAATTTATGAAGGATTTGGTTACCAAGAAGCGGTCAATGGAGTGTGAAAAAATCAAGATGACGCATCAAGTGAGCTCTATTGTTCATTCTATGGCCCCAAAACTCGAGGATCCCGGAGCTTTCACTATCCCTTGCACTATTGGTAGTGCGGAGTTTGCTAAAGCATTGTGTGACTTGGGGGCTATATTAACTTGATGCCCTATTCGGTGTTCAAGACCCTAGGGATTGGTCAACCTAGACCAACTTCCATGTGACTTCAAATGGCAGACCGATCAATGAAGCGTCCCCTAGGCATAATGGATGATGTCCATGTTCGTGTTGATAAGTTCATATTGCCGGCGGATTTTGTGATATTGGACTACGAGGTGGATTTTGAGGTGCCAATCATTCTTGGAAGACCTTTCCTAGCTATAGGGAAGGCATTGCTAGATGTTGAAGCTGGGGAGTTGACATTTCGTGAGGGTGATGAGAAAGTGGTATTTCATGTATGCAAATCAATGAGGCAACCCAATAGCACATATTTATGTTCATTTGTGGACATTGTCACACCCGTGATAGTGGATGACACAAGTGCATTGATGAATGTTGAAGATCCACTTGAGGCCGTACTTCTTAACATGGATGTTAATGATGATGCCGGAAGAGTGGAGTGCGTGAATGCATTGCATGGCATGGGTTCATATTCATATGAGCCTAGGAAGCTATCTTTAGATCTAGAGAATCGCAAAACTCCTCCAATCGAGCCATCCATTGAGCAACCACAGGTGTTGGAGTTAAAGCCACTTCCTCCTTACCTCAGGTATGAGTTTTTGGGTTCAAATTCATTTTTAACTGTTATTCTTTCCTCGTGCCTAACTAACATGCAGGTTGATGCCACTTTGGAAGTTCTTCAAAAGCACAAAAAGGCGATTGGATGGATGTTGGCGGATATTCGGGGGATAAGCCCCGCATTTTGCATGCACAAGATCATTTTGGAGGAGGATGTAAGGCCGTATCTTGAACATCAAAGAAGGTTAAATGAGGCTATGCAAGAGGTGGTAACAAAAGAGGTTATCAAGTGGTTGGACGCCGGTATGGTTTACCCAATCTCAGATAGTTCATGGACCTCTCCGATCCAATGTGCTCCAAATAAGGGTAGAATGACGGTCATCACTAATGCCAACAATGAGTTGATTCCTACTCAGACGGTTACGGGTTGGAGAGTGTGTATGGACTATAGAAAGCTTAACAAGGTAACAAGAAAAGATCATTTCCCACTACCATTCTTGGACCAAATGCTCGATCGTCTCGCGGGCCGAGCTTTTTATTGTTTTCTAGATGGCTACTCGGGGTACAATCAAATTCTTATTGCCCCGAAGGTTCAGGAGAAGACAACGTTTACATATCCGTATGGCATATTCACTTTCTCGAGAATGCCATTTGGACTTTGTAATGCCCCGGCGACCTTCCAAAGGTGTATGATGGCAATTTTCACCGACATGGTGGAGGATATCTTGGAGGTTTTCATGGACAATTTCAGCATGGTGGGGGATTCATTTTAGGAATGTCTAATGAACTTGGATAGGGTGTTGAAAAGATGTGAAGAAACCAATATTATGCTCAACTAGGAGAAATGTCACTTTATGGTGCAAGAAGGTATTGTATTGGGTCACAAAATCTCAAAACATGGAATTGAAGTCGATAAGGCAAAAATTGAGGTTATCTCAAGGCTCCCTCCCCCTACTTCTGCCAAAGGGGTGAGGAGTTTTCTTGGTCATGCCGGGTTCTACCGGCGATTCATTAAAGACTTCTCGAAAATTGTGAACCCGCTTTGCAAATTGTTGGAAAAGGATGTCAAGTTTGTCTTTGATGAGAAGTGCATAGAGTCTTTTGAGATTTTGAAACACAAGTTGACCACAACTCCTATCATCACCGCACGTAATTGGGAATTGCCCTTTGAACTTATGTGCGATGTGAGTGATGTGGCCATAGGTGCGGTGCTAGGCCAAAGAATCAACAAAATATTCCATCCTGTGTATTATGCTAGCAAAATGATGAATGAGGCCCAAAGAAACTACACGGTGATGGAAAAAGAGCTTTTGGCTATTATGTTTGCGATGGAGAAATTTCGACCTTATCTTATGTGCGAAGGTGATCATACACATGGACCATGCAGCCTTCCGGATATTGATAACAAAGAAGGATTCGAAAGCAAGGTTGATGAGATGGGTGCTACTCCTTCAGCAATTTGATCTAGAGATTGTGGATAGGAAGGGAAGAGAGAATCAAGTTGCGGACCATTTTTCCTGGCTAGAGGAAGAGGGGAGACCAAGCAATGGTGTTGAGATAAATGATACTTTCCCCGACGAGCAACTTCTTTGCGTTTCTATGTGTGATATACCTTGGTTCGCGGACATCGCCAACTTCATTGTGACCGGTAATGTCCCGTGTGAGCTCTCTTCCAAGCAAATGAAGAAACTCAAGCGGGATAGCTTGGATTTTTATTGGGATGATCCGTATTTATTTAAAATTTGTATGGACTTTCACGCCCCAACCTCGGGAGGCGTGACCAACGCTCAATCAAGTGAACCCGACTGAGCAAGCCTTACCGAACACTTTCTACCCCAAATCAATATGAATACGGAACCCATGCCTTTGATTAGTTTAGACGAGAATACATGGTGCATACTACATCATTGGTTCAATTCATATCACAAAGATTTACCGTACATAAGCTAGCTTCAAGGATTCTATTAGAGTTACAGTTTATGGAGATCACAAGTTTAGGATTACAACATATACATACAGTGGACTTCACGAACACCCGTACATAACCCACACTAGTGTCTTGGAGCCTCTAAGGATACAACAGATAAGCATAACTATGCCGGCAACAAGGCCCCGGTTATACCTTAAAAGCGGAAAGCTGTAATAACAAAAGATACACCATATAGCCCCATGGAAGAAAAAGGGGCTCACCGAGACTTCAAGTAGACAAACGCTCCACTACGCACGATCGGCACTGTCCGCTATGGAGCCACCTACAATCATAACACGAATGCAGCGCCCCCAGCAAAAGGGGCATCAGTACATTTGAATTGTACTGGTATGTATAACTAAACACCATTTTACTAGAAAGAACTATCAAATAGATACAAGCAATTAATACGGGAAAATCAAAGAAACAATTCAAATAATCTTTCATACAATTTCCACAACATAGATTTGGGCCACCGCCATCTCGAGCGGAGTCCGGTCATGACCCGACCGGCTAGGTGACCGCATTAGAGGCATTACTCTCAATCAATATTTCACTTCCCTTATCCGAAATTCAATATCAGCACATTACCACCATGTGTGCGGCATGGTGTCCGATCACGACCCGATCGGATAGGTCACCTCATTAGAGGCATTACTCCATTCTCATTAGTCAACACTTCAAATCTTTATCCCACACATATCATAACAATTCCTGGGGCACTCATGGCCACCATTATCACATCGTTTCCCCTTTTCAATATTTATTTTACAAGTTGTGATCATAGACACATATATCAAGGATAATTCAAGTTGCAATCACAGGTAAGTGAGCACATAATTAGCATGAATAATTCTTTGTTTCAATGTTGGCTTATAGCACAAGTATTTCAACACATAACAGTACTTTTCATCATTATCTAATTGTCAAGATTGGCACATTATTCACATTGAGGCACATCCTTCATGAATATGCATAGAAACATGCAAATCAATTAATGCGTAATAACAATCAACACACTAGCCAATTCAATTATTACCATACTTTCGTAAATAACGACGGAGCTCCATTTCTAATAAAAAGGGGGTTTTAGCCATACATACGTCAATATTGCATTCCTTAACAATTCATAAATTCCGGAACTCTTAGAACTTCGATCTAATTTGTAAGAATTACAAATTGAACCGAGAATTAGAGACAAAGCTGAAGTTCTAGCTTGGTTCGAGCATTTCATCAAACACTAAAGGTGCATTATGATCTTAGCCCCTTTTTGTGAGGAATTTCTATCATTTTATACCCCCAATTACCTTCTTTTTAGTTTTCTACCTTCCAATATCCTGTGGTTTGATATGCATGTAGAGAATATCATTCTTATACTCTTGAATTACTTTTCTACTGGCCCCATGTATCTAAGTGTAGAGATAAGAGCTGAGGTTATGAATCTTACCTCTTGGGAATGAAAATTTAGGTGTCTTCACTTTATTTTCTTCAATGTTTTAGCAAGGCTCAAGGATAATTTTATGGGAGACACTTTCCACCTCTAGGACCCTCTCTCTCTCTTTAAAAGTCTCAGAAGATATGCTTAAAATGAGCTATATTATCGAATATATCGATAGGGAGGTCGGGTTAAAAATTAGAAAATTGGAGCCCCGAGTCAAATATGCGATCGCATTTGCGATCGCAGAGTAAACATGCGGTCCGCATAATGGACCGCAAAATGCTTCCCAAAAACTAAACATTCTAACTCAGTCTACGGTAAGAATGCGGTCCGCATTCTCGTTTTGCGATCACAAAGTGCACCGCAGAACTGGTACTCACAAAATTCAAAGGAGAATATGCGATGACTATGCGGTCCGCATTTCGATTATGCGATTGCATTTTTGACCGCATAGCTGACCTCAATTTCAACAAACATTCTGACTCACTCTGCGGCAGATATGCAGTTCGCATACCTGATTTGAGACCGCATTCTGGACCGCATTTCTTGCATTTTTCTGGAAACTTATTCTTGACTTTTTAATGCATTTTTTTGGAAGTATATTTATGAATTGTTAACACATGCTCCTAACTTGGCACCGCGAGATCCGGGTTTTCGAGTAGGGATTTCACGGGGCCTTACATCCTCCCCCACTTAAGATCATTCATCCTCGAATGAGGATCAAGGTTCATTTATTAACAGTCTTAGTGCAGTCTTCTCCTCTTCACCACCCGAACAAGTTGACAGTTCCCAAATTTAGCTAACTCCCTAAATTCCCAAAAATTTTGCCAGAGTTTCCTTTGTATCTAGGCCTTACCCACCTGCCAGAGAGCCCCAGAAACATACTATAACTGCATAAACATATTCGTAAGCATATTATAACTGGCACAATATCAACAATGGCCATATAGGAAACCATATTACCAAAAAGAGGACGGTTTTACATAAGTCTAGCCAACAAATACAGTTTTGAAGGAGCTAAATGCATAAAAATTATTACATGATTATTCAAACAAGTGTGGATACTTCTTCTTCATTTCATCCTCGGCTTCCCAAGTAGCTTCCTCAACGTGCTGGCTCCCCCATAATACTTTCACGGATGCAATTTCCTTATTTCTCAGTTTTCAAACTTGCCAATCAAGAATGGCAACTAGGACCTCTTCATATAATATCTCTTCGTTTACCTCAATAGTCTCGACTGGCACAATGGTGGACGGATCCCCTACCACCTTCCATAACATGGACACATAGAAGACCGGGTGTACCAATGACATCTCGGGCGGCAGCTCGAGCTTGTATGCCACCTGACGAATTTTTTGAATGATTCTGTATGGTCCGACATACCTTGGACTCAATTTTCCCCTCTTTCCAAACCGCATGATACCCTTCATAGGGGAAACTTTCAAGAATGCCCAATCATCTTCTTTAAACTCCAAATCTCTGCGACGCACATCTGAGTAGGATTTTTGGCGACTTTGATCAGTTTTCAACCTTTCTTTGATAAGCTTGACTTTCTCCACGGCCTGGTGCACGAGGTCCGGCCCTATCAATTCCGCTTCTCCAACCTCAAACCACCCAATGGGAGACCTACATCTCCTACCATACAATGCTTTGAACGGTGCCATTTGATTACTAGCGTGGAAGCTGTTGTTGTAAGCGAATTCTATGAGTGGCAAATGGTCATCCCAACTCCCCTTGAAATCAATAGTACAAGCACGCAACATGTCCTCAAGTGTCTGAATAGTCCGCTCTGCTTGCCCATCGATTTGTGGATGAAAATCTGTGATAAGGTTCACTTGCGTACCCAAGCCCTACTAAAACTTCTTCCAAAAGTTTGCTGTGAATTGAGCCCCTCGATCTGAAATGATTGAGACTGGAGTGCCATGCAACCTGACTATTTCTTTTATATATATCTGAGCATATTGTTCTACTGTGCTGGTAGATTTAACTGGCAAGAAGTGCGCTGATTTCGTGAGTCGATCCACGATCACCCAAATTGAGTCAAACTTACACGGAGCGCGCGGAAACCCTACCACAAAATCCATGTTAATCATCTCCCACTTCCATATTGGAATGTCTATGCATTGTGTCAATCCACGGGGCCTTTTTTGTTCGGCCTTTACCTGTTGACAATTCGGATATTTTGCCACAAATTCCGCCACATCCCTCTTCATCTTGTTCCACCAATAAATTTCCTTGAGGTCATGATACATTTTTGTAGAACCTGGGTGCACGTAATACCTAGATGTGTGAGCTTCTGCCATGATCCTTTCCCGAAGTCTGTCAATATCAGGAACACACAGGCGGTCTTGGTACCGTACGGTACCATTATTCATGCCCAAGGAGAAGGCTGTGGTCTTATGATTGTGCATCCCTTCTTTTAGTTGTGCTAACAATGGATCATTAAATTTCTTTTCTTTTACCTCTACCACAAGCGACGATTCAGCCCTATTCAGTATAATTACCCCTCCTTCATCAGAGTCTGCCAGACGAACTCCCAAATTAGCTAGCCGGTGAACCTCCTTAGCCAAAGCTCTCCGATAGGACCCCAAATGAGTCAAACTCCCCATAGATTTTGGACTAAGCACATCTACCACAAGATTAGCCTTTCCCGGGTGGTAGAGAATATCAATATCGTAGTCTTTGAGTAACTCTAGCCACCTTCTTTGTCTCAGGTTCAACTCCTTCTACTTGAAGATATATTGAAGGCTCTTATGATCGGTAAATACGTCCACATGGACCCCATACAAATAATGTCGCCAAATCTTTAGTGCAAACACCACAGCTGCTAGCTCTAAGTCATGGGTTGGATAGTTCTTCTCATGATTCTTGAGTTGCCTAGAGGCATAGGCTATAACCTTGCCCCGCTGCATCAATACACACCCCAGCCCGACTCTCGAAGCATCGCAATACACCACAAATCCTTTGGTACCCTCTGGTAGGCTAATACCGGTGTTGTTGTCAACCTTGATTTCAATTCTTGGAAACTCTTTTCACAAGCATCAGACCATTGGAATTTAACTACTTTCTGTGTCAATTTAGTCAAAGGAGAGGCGAGAGTAGAAAACCCCTCCATAAACCTCCTGTAGTACCCAGCTAACCCCAAGAAACTATGGATCTCAGTTGGAGTGGTAGGTCTAGGCCAATTCTTCACTACCGCGACCTTTCTGAGGGTCAACCATAACTCCTTCCCTGGAAATAACATGACCCAAGAACGCAACAGATTCAAGCCAGAATTCACATTTTGAAAATTTTGCATATAATTGATGTTGCTGAAGAGTCTGCAATACTGCCCTGAGATGGACAGCATGGTCCTCCCGGCTTTGGGAATACACTAGAATGTCGTCAATGAACACTATCACAAAGGAGTCTAGGAAGGGCTTGAAGACTCGATTCATAAGGTCCATGAAAGCTACCTGGGCATTTTTTAGCCCAAAAGACATTACCATAAATTCAAAGTGCCCATACCGGATTCTGAAAGCTATTTTTGGAATATCTCGCTCCCGTATCTTCAACTGGTAATACCCGGACCGCAAGTCAATCTTTGAGAAACATGAAACGCCTTGCAATTGATCGAACAAGTCATCTATTCTGGGCAAGGGATATTTGTTTTTGAATGTGACTCTGTTAAGTTGCCGGTAGTCGATACATATCTGCAACGATCCATCCTTCTTTCGTACGAAAAAGACTGGTGCACCCCATGGCGACACACTTGGCCGGATGAAACCCTTTTCTAACAAATCCTTCAATTGCTCCTTTAGCTCTTTCAATTCTGCCGGTGCCATCCTGTAAGGTGGAATCGATATAGGCTATGTGCCTGGCATCACGTCGATCCCAAAATCAATTTCCCTATCTGGTGGAATCCTAGGGAGCTCATCTGGAAAGACATCTGGAAATGCATTCACAACTGGTACAGAATCAAGGCTAGGTGCCTCGGCATTGGTGTCCACAACTCGAACTAGATGATAGATACACCCCTTCTTGATCATCTTCGCGGCCTTAAGGTAGGAAATAAACTGACCTCTAGACACTACCTTATCTCCCCTCCATTCAATGATGGGCTCATTAGGAAATTCAAGCCTAATGGTTCTAGTCCTACAATCAAGTTTGGCAAAGCATGAGTAAAGCCAATCCATTCCCATTATTATGTCGAAATCCACCATTCCCAACTCAATAAGATCGGCCATGGTATCCACACACCGTAACAACACAACCTCTATAAACTCGAACAGCCAAAATTGACTCACCAACTGGGGTAGATACTAATAATGGCTCATAAAGCTGCTCCGGTTCTATCCCAAACCTCATAGCAACAAACGGGGTAACATAGTAGAACGTGGAACCGGGGTCAATAAGCGCATACACATCATGAGATTGAACAGTCAGAATACCTGTAACAACATCTGGAGAAGCCTCTACAGTCTGGCGGCCACTCATAGCATAGAATCGGCTGGGACCTCCCGAACTCTGTGTACCACCCCTAGCTGCACCACGCTTTACCTCGAGCTAGAGAGGGGGCTGAAGATATGGCAGCTGCTGGACTGGAAGGCTGAGCTGTGCCCCTACCTGTCCCCTGGTGAGACGCACGTTAGTGTCTCTGAATATGGCCCCTCATCCCACATCCATAATATATAGGCAACTCCATATAGCAGAACCCTAAGTGCATCTTCCGAACTTGGGACACGGGGATCTCTACTGCTGCTGAAACCTCTCCCCTGACCGACCTCGCTGGTGGAATCCCCTGTTGCCCTGATCGGGCCGGAAATGACTCCACTGCTGCTGGCTGGGCCCTGATGGCGGTGCACTGGCTGAAGACTGCACAACATACTGGGAAGGCCCTGATGATCCTCCCCTAAAAGTTGATCTTCCCCCACCTAGCGACTCTCTCGCGTTGCCCGTAGACTGGGCCTTGCTGTTACTCTCTTTCGCCATTCTGTTCTTCAACTTATGGTCCTCCGTGGCCTGAGCAAATGCTACCATCCTCCCGTAGTTCATGTCAGAATTTAATGTTGCTGTAGAAGCCTCATTAATAGTCAAATGATTAAGACCCTGAATAAACCGACGCACTCTAGCCTCCATGGTGGGCAACATATGAATAACATACTTGGACAAGCGGGAAAACTCCATATGGTACTCCTATACAATTCTGTTACCTTGCCTCAGATTTTCAAACTCTGCTGCCCGGGTTGCTCTTGTCTCAGCGGGCAAGAAATGATCAATGAAAGCATTGGCAAACTCACTCCACCTCGCCGGAGGGCGCCCCTCCTCTCGGGAGTCCTCCCATAACTCAAACCATGAATAGGCCACCCCTTTCAGACGGTAGGCAGCCAACTATACTCCCTCTGTCTCAATCGCACGCATCCCTGAGGATCTTGTGCATCTCATCAATAAAGTTCTGAGGGTCTTCTTCTGGATTGGCACCTGTGAATACCGGAGGGTCTAACTGAAGGAATCTGTTCACCCTGGAACTAGTAGAATCCCCTGGCTGGCTGGACGAACTGGGTGCAATATTTGACCTTTGGGTATGAGAGGCCACCAACTGAGTCAACATTTGAATACCTCCCCTAAGATTCCCATCAGAAATGCTAGAACCGGAAGCTTGGACTGGAGGCGGGACAGGAGCATCAACGGGATGTATAGTGGTACCCTCCATAGTTGTAGGGACTGAGGTAGTTTGTTCTGGAACAGAAGGATCTGGTAGGGTAATAGCAGAGCCGCTACCCCCACCCGCAACATCAATCAATGAATCATTAACCACTCCTGGGGTGGCATTGGCTTCTTGGACAATTCTCGCCTTCTTCTTAGGTGCCATTTACTGAAATATTGAACAATACACCAATTAGGAAGTAAACAGTTTCACCGCACAATCCAAAATATCAAAGAAGGGTGTTATTCCTAAATGCCCAAGTAGCCTCCAACTTATAGATGTGGTCGACAACACATCGATAAGAAGGACTCTACTAGACACGGCTCCAAGACATCCTAGGACACTTTTAAAACCTTAGGCTCTGATACCAAGTTTGTCACGCCCCAACCTCGGGAGACGCGACCGGCGCTCAATCAAGTGAACCCGACCGAGCAAGCCTTATCGAACACTTTCTGCCCCAAATCAATATGAATACGGAACCCATGCCTTTGATTAATTTAGACGAGAATACATGGTGCATACTACATCATTGGTTCAATTCANCCGAAAACCCGTACATAACCCACACTAGTGTCTTTGGAGCCTCTAAGGATACAACAGATAAGCATAACTATGCCGGAAATAAGGCCCCGGCTATACCTTAAAAGTGGAAAGCTATAATAACAAAAGATACACCATATAGACCCATGGAAGAAAAAGGGGCTCATCGAGACTTCGAGTAGACAAACGCTCCGCTACGCACAATTGGCACTGTTCGCTATGGAGCCACCTACAATCATAACACGAATGTAGCGCCTCCGGCAAAAGGGGTGTCAGTACATTTGAATTGTACTGGTATGTATAACTAAACACCATTTTACTAGAAAGAACTATCGAATAGATACAAGAAATTAATACGGGCAAATCAAGGAAACAATTCATATAATCTTTCATACAATTTCCACAACATAGATTTGGGCATTTCTGTCACGTGTTCACCACTGTTCTCAATACCACCGCCATCTCGAGCAGAGTCCGGTCATGACCTGACCGGCTAGGTCACCTCATTGGAGGCATTACTCTCAATCAATATTTCACTTCCCTTATCCAGAATTCAATATCAGCACATTACCACCATGTGTGCGGCATGGTGTCCGATCACGACCCGATCGGCTAGGTCACCTCATTAGAGGCATTACTCCATTCTCATTAGTCAACACTTCAAATCTTTATCCCACACATATCATAACAATTCCTAGGGAACTCATGGCCCTTATCATCACATCGTTTCCCCTTTTCAATATTCATTTTACAAGTTGTGATCATAGACACATATATCAAGGATAATTCAAGTTGCAATCGCAGGTAAGTGAGCACATAGCTAGCATGAATAATTCTTTGTTTAAATGTTGGCTTATAGCCCAAGTATTTCAACACATAACAGTACTTTTCATCATTATCTAATTGACAAGATTGGCACATTATTCACATTGAGGCACATCCTTCACGAATATGTATAGAAATATGCAAATCAATTAATGCGTAATAACAATCAATACACTAGCCAATTCAACTCTTACCATACTTTCGTAAATAACGACGGAGCTCAATTTATTATAAAAAGGGGGTTTTAGCCATACATACCTCAATATTGCATTCCTTAACAATTCATAAATTCCGGAACTCTTAGCACTTCGATCTATTTTGTAAGAATTACAAATTGAACTGAGAATTAGAGACGAAACTGAAGTTCTAGCTTGGTTCGAGCATATTATCAAACACTAAAGATGCATTGTGATCTTAGCCCCTTTTTGTAAGGAATTTCTATCATCCACAAGCTAGAGGTCAAGTGGAAGTTTCAAATCAAGAAATAAAGAGTATTTTGTCCAAAACGGTAAATGCTAATAGGACCGATTGGTCAAAGAAATCGGATGATGCCCTTTGGGCTTATCGGACGGCATACAAGACTCCGATTGGTATGTCTCCATATTGGTTGGTGTTTGGTAAGGCTTGCCATCGTCCGGTGGAATTAGAACACAAGGATATGTGGGCGTTGAGGAAGTTGAACTTGGAATAGGATGTTGCAGCCAACCTCCGAGTGGAGCAATTGAATGAACTTGATGAGTTTAGATTTCATGCCTACTCCAGCTCCGTCCTTGTATAAGGACAAGATGAAGTACCTTCACGAAAAGTATGCTCGGGGTAAAGAATTCAAGGTGGGCAACACGGTTCATCTTTTCAATTCCCGGTTAAGGTTATTTCCGGGGAAGCTCAAATCTAAATGGAGTGGTCCTTTTGAAGTGGTATTTATGACTCCTTTTGGTGCTCTTGATCTCAAAAACAAGAATGGTGAAGTATTCCGGGTCAATGGGCATCGTGTCAAGCACTATTTGGGAAAGTTTGATGACAACCACGTGGTGGCACTCATTCATTTGAAGTGATATGATGGTAACGTGCGTCGTGCCGCGACGTTAAATCAGGCACTTCTTGGGAGGCAACCCATGTCTTTTTCTATTTCTTTGATTTTCTTTGTAGACTAGGATTTTTGAGCTAATGGTTTATGAGATGTCGCAGGGATAATGTTGAACCAGTGCAGAACAAAAGCACAAAATGTCAGGTTTTTGAAGTTTGCCAACGCGGCTACGCTACAAAGCAGTGCAGTTCGTGCGGGCTGGTGCAATGAGGTGTAAGTGTCTAAAGTTACCAGCGTGACCATGTAGCACTTTAGTGTGGTCCGCGCTGGTAGGACCCAAATATTCATGTTCTCTGAAGTTTCCCACGCGGCCGCGTAACAAAACAGTAAGGTCAGCGTGGGCAGCTCAGTTGAATGCAAAGGCTTTAAATCCAGCACGGTCCGCAGCCATTTTTGTGCGGCCGCGCTGGTAAGGTGAGTGATGGGTCCCATAGTCTTTTCTATAAATAGGGCATTAGGGCTTCAGTTAAAAATTTTCGCAAAATCGATCTCCTGAGCCCAAAAAATTTACTGTTCATCTGTGACGTGCCCTTGTGCTTGCATCTATAGCTAAATTTTCATACTCCAGGTAACATTTTCTCACATTGATCATTACTTAAGTGTTAATTTTAACTTTATTCATGTCCCAGTAGTATAGCTTCTTCTTTCTTCACATTTTTCTTAGGTTTAATTATTAGGTTAGATTTTTTTGTGTTAGCTTTGAATACCGGGCATGAATTCCAATATGGTTACTTGAGTAGGGAGAACTAGGACCCAGAAATTGATCAAAATGGACTTAAATGAAAAACCCTAACTTAGTTAAAACCCTTTGCCCAGCGTGGCCGCGTCGCTTTTTCTGTGTGCGCTACTTGTTACCAGCGCGGCCGCATCCCATTTCTGCGGAGTCCACGCTGGCCCACCACTGCCGCAGTCCATATCAGTGCGGACCGCGTTGGGGTGATTCAGAGAGGTTTGTTTTGGGATAATTGCTTAGCACGACCGCGCTTCAGTTTTATGCGGTCCGCGCTACCTCAGCGCGACCACGTGATTCTTTTGCGCGGTCCGTGCACCTCTGTGCTGCTACACTGTTTCTATGCTTTGAAATCAACTGTGTTCCCCTCCTGTGTTATCCATTCAATTCACTGCATGTGCTTAAACTAACAATGTTAGACGTGTATTTTCTACAGATCATGGTTAAAAAATGACGAGGTAAACAACCACAACAACCCGAGAGAGTTAGTTCCTCCTGAGGGGGTAAGGGAAAGAGAATTGTTAAACTCACTCCCGAGGCTCAGGAAAATATCAAAAAGACTCGTAAGCTGATACAGGCTGCTGATAGAGCTGCCTCTCACTCTTCGAGGAGTGAGTATGCACCATCCAGGAGCATCACCTTAGAATCTGCCCCCACTCACATCACTGACCCAATCCAATTACATGACACTCCTTCACCTTCACCCTCCTACAAAAGACCGATCAATGTAGTTTCAGATTCGTCTGATCAGTCCGTAGCAAGAAGTAATGAACAATACTCCACCTCCCCCACAACTTCATTATCTGGGGAGAGTGCAGGATATGGTGAGGGGGTGAGCCTCAAGTTGAGGGAGTCGATCGAACCAGAAAACCTGAAGCCTGGGTAGAAATATTTTTTAGTGAGTTGGCGTTTCACAAATTTAGAGAGTGGTGGCACGTAAGGAAGTTGATCCCGGAGAGAACATTCATTGACAAAGACCTTGTACCTCTCAACCCAAAAGTGCAAGAGCAATTCCGTACTAGAGATGGCTGGAGTTTCTTAAAGGAGAGCTGTATTGATGCCAATGAGCATATGGTAAAAGTGTTCTATTACAATGTGTCTCATATAGTTAAGGACACGAAGGCGACGAAGGTGAGAGACAAAATGGTAATGTTTGATGGGAAGTCGGTTAATGACTACTTGGGGTTCAAGGAGGAGGATGAATCGGAGTATTTAGCTAAGCTAGCAATGGGTGAAGAAGTGCGTCCTTGGTTGGCCGAGTACTTGGCAACCCCGGGCACTGTTCCAAAATGGTTTAAAGCGGGGGAGGAGATTCTGCGATACACCTTCAGTTTTGAAGTTAAGGGTTGGCTGACTTTTGTTTGTAGTAGACTTGAGCCTTCCACCCATGATCACACAGTTCCTCATGCCCGGGCTGTTCAGTTGGCATCCATCATGGCCTGGCTACCTATCAATGTGGGTTACATAATATCGAGGGTGATTTCTGCTATCGGACAGGAAACAAACACAAACTACCTTTTCCTTAATACCCTGTCTATGTACTTTAGAGATTTGAAGGTCAAGAGGAAACGTTTTGATGTTAAGGCCAAGCCGGTGGCCCCTTACTCATGGTATAGCCAGTTGGGTTTGGAAAACCCAAAGTCAAAGAAGTACCAGCTACCCACCTCTACCCCACCTAGCTAGTCTTAGGAGCCAGTTGTGGTAGAGCCGTCTACTGGTCCATCCACCATTCCTGCTCCTACTACCAGTGAGACCTTGCCCCCGGGTCCTTCTTCTGTTGCTGGCCCTTCTACTTCAGCTGGCCCATCAGTCCCTTCATCAACGACTCATCGGTTCATTGCCCACCAGCTCAGTCAGTCTTTAGCTAGTCTGAACAACTGGATGTCAGCTGCGCCATCCAAGTTGTCCACCTTGGCTACTATAGTTGAGGCCCAGTCAGCACCGGCCACTGTTTAGATTCCTCCCAAAATTGAGGAGACATTGAATAAGCTCCTGGCCAACCAGGAGAAGATTTTAGAGACTCAGGCCACCTTGACTAAGGCAGTAGATTCGCATGGTAAGGCTTTGAAGGAGCTTTCCAAGGATCATAAGAAGATGAGAAAGTCAAGGGCTTCAAAGGAATCGGTAAAGAAGCTTCGAGCTGACATTGACAAGCTATTGGCTGACTAGATGCCTTTAGACTTGCTATTTGGGGATTTAGCCCTTGATCCAGCAGCACCGCAACCACAGCAGGAGGAGGAGCCTAGGAACCCAAGGAAGAAGAGGAAGCTTCCTAGCACTGAGGTTGTAGTGATCGAGGTAGCACAGGTTCAGGAGGGTCCCTCTAGTGTTGCACCAGATGTTCAGCCGGTCCATGACCCGGCCCCTATCCCAGTAGCAGGCCGAGAACTAGTCTGAGGTTCCCGCCAGTACAGAGGACCAGGGGACCACTGAGCAGCCCATGCAGACGGATTAGGCTTATGGAGCCACTCTATATCCTTTCTCTGTTTTATGCTTATTTTGGTAGTTGGCATTGGGGACAATGCCAGCTCTTATTCGTGGGGGAGCACCCTACTGTTTTTGTTTTTGATACACTTGGATGATTGTATATATTTGATTTTTAGTTTATGTTTTTAGAAATGATAGTTGGCCTGTATATAACTTCTAATTTTGGCTACTTCTCTACTTTATGTATATATTTATCCCCGTTGTATATTATACTCCCCATTATACATATTCATTCGGTTTTCCTATTTTTGTTAAATCTTTTTCGTTTCTAGCTTCGTAGTTAGGCTCGTAGCCTTTTGTTTTGGTTTTGGCATTCTCAATAAGCCCTTGGTTTTCTTAATGCCACGGTTCTTTCCAAGGGTAGAGTGTTGTGTGAACCGGTGGCTCTTCCCAATGATAGATCGCGTGACAACCTTCTTAAGGGTTTGAGTCTTTTTTTTATTTTTCTTCTTTTGATTTCAATATTTCGTAGATAAGGGTACCTCGGGCAAGCTTCACTTGGTCCTAACACATTTGCCTTTTATCCCATGGCTGAAGACATAATGTTGTGTTTAGGATGGTGAAAGTCGTGGCCTTGAGACTCTTGTGTTGACCAAACAATCATCAGGTGGTCGTGTTGGACCATTGTGCACTTGAATCATAACTAAGGTCGTTGTGGGCCCTCGACTCGATGTCTTTAGCAATCCTTGAGTGTGTGTGGTGAGAATTCGAATTGTGAGTCTAAGT
>MU731088.1:0-10232 GCA_026770625.1 Nicotiana glauca
ATATTACTGCAGCCAATTCCAAATCATGGGTCGAGTAATTCTTTTCATGCTTCTTCAATTGTCTTGATGCATAAGAAATCACCTTTCCACATTGTATCAATACGCACCCCAAACCTATACCTGAGGAATCACAATATACCATATATCCTTCTGTTCCTTCAGGGAGAGTGAGCACTGGTGCGGATGTCAATCGATTCTTCAGTTCCTGAAAACTGCATTCACAAGTGTCAGACCACTGGAACTTGGTAGCTTTTTGTGTTAACTTAGTCAATTGTGCTGATATGGAGGAAAACCCTTCTACAAATTGCCTATAATATACTGCTAGCCCTAGGAAGCTACGGATTTCTGATGGTGTTGTAGGTCTCGGCCAACTTTTTACTGTATCGATCTTCTGAGTGTCGACACTAATACCCTCGTCAGATATCACATGGCCAAGGAATGCTAATGAGTTCATCCAGAATTCACATTTTGAGAGCTTAGCATATAACTTACGATCTTGAAGTATCTGTAACACTATCCGCAAGTGGCCCACATGTTCCGCCTCCGAACGAGAATACACCAGAATGTCATCAATGAATACAATCATGAACACATCAAGATAGGGCCTGAATACAGTATTCATGAGATCCATAAAGGCAGCTGGGAAATTTGTTAGCCCGAACGACATCACTAATAACTCAAAGTGCCCATATCTTGTCCGGAAAGCCGTCTTCGAAATATCCTTCTCCTTAAGCCTCACCTGATGATACCCTGAACGTAAGTCAATCTTGGAGAAATACTTGGCACCCTGGAGTTGGTCAAACAGGTCGTCAATTCTTGGAAGTGGATACTTGTTCTTTATAGTAAACTTATTCAACTGCCGATAGTCGATACACATCCGTAAAGACCCGTCTTTCTTTCGCACGAATAGAACTGGCGCACCCCAAGGTGAAGTGCTAGGCCTAATGAAGCCCTTATCCAGCAAGTCCTTCAATTGTGCCTTCAACTCTCGCAACTCTGCCGGGGCCATTCTGTATGGAGGGATAGAGATCGGTTGAGTATCAGGCAACACATCAATGCTAAACTCAATCTCCCTTTCAGGAGGAAGGCCCGGGAGCTCATCTGGGAAAACATCTGGAAATTCATTGACCACGGGGATTGATTTTAGAGTGGGCGTCTTTGCCTCCACATCCCTAACGCGAACGAGATGATAAATGTAACCTTTTGAGATCATTTTCCTTGCCTTAAGATATGAAATAAACCTACCTTTCAGTGTAGCAGTGTTCCCCTTCCATTCAATGACGGGTTCACTAGGAAATTGAAACCTAACCATTTTCGTACGACAGTCAACATTTGCATAGCATGAGGCCAACCAGTCCATTCCCATTATCACATCAAAATCAACCATTTCTAACTCAAATAAATTTGCCGAGGTTTGACGACTACAAATCATCACCGTGCAACCTCTGTATACTCTTCTAGCAATCACAGAATCTCCTATTGGAGTAGATACCGCAAGGGGTTTGCTTATCAATTCAGGTTCAATGCCAAACTTATTAGCCACAAAGGGTGTAACATATGATAATGTAGATCCTGGATCAATCAGCGCATATACATCATAAGAAAACACAGACAATATACCTGTAACAACATCTGGAGATGACTCGAGATCCTGTCGACCTACTAGAGCATAGGTTCGATTTTGAGCACCACTCGAACTCGGCACTGCCCCTCTACCTCTACCACGACCTGTCGACTACTGAAAACCTTGTGCTAGAGGTCGAACTGATGAAGAAGAACCAGACATAGATCCAGTCGGCTGAGCCATACCATCACCTCCCCTGTTAGGACAATCCCGCATCATATGGCCAGGTTGTCCGCAAGAATAACATGCATCAGAACCTCAGCGGCACAGTCCAAAGTGGGCCTTACCGCACTGATCACAACGTGGTGTTGTGGGTCTCGTCTGACTAGTATCTCTATGATGCTGCGAGCCTGATGCCCGCGAACTCTGACCTGGACCAGAATAGGTAAATCGATCATATCGAGGCCTCTGAAACTGTGGAGGAGCACTAGATACAGGTGGTGCCGAACTCCTCGAAAACGGTGGCCTGACGCTGCCTCTGAAATCATCAGAATGCCTTGCAAATCTTGCCCTCTTATGCTGGCCCCTATCCTGCTCCCTATCTGCCCTCTGCTGGCGCTTACGATCCTCTAGAGTCTGGGCATAAGCCTGAATACGAGAGATATCCATGCCTTCCACCAAGGAGGCTGTCATGCACTCATTTATCAGATGTGGTCCCAACCCGTTCACGAACAAATGCACCCTATCACTCATCTCGGCCACCATATGGGGAGCATACCGTGCTAAAGAATCAAACTGCATACTGTACTCTCGCACATTCATATTACCTTGTCTAAGGTTCAAGAACTTATCAGCTCTAGCTCGTCGTATCTCAACTGGCAAGTAGTGACGAAGAAAGGCCTCAGAAAAATCCTTCCACACAGCTGGAGGAGCATTCGGACCCCTTGATCTCTCCCAACTATCATACCAGAGAACTGCTAAATCTCGTAGCCGATAAGAAGCCAACTCTACTGCCTCTGTATCACTAACATGCATAACCCGCAATGTACGATGAACCTGGTCAATAAAAGTCTGCGGGTCCTCCTTGGGGTCTGATCCGGTAAACACTGGAGGGTCTAAACTAATAAAATCACGAACTCTCGTACTAACTGGTTTTTCAACAACACCAGTATTCTGCCTCTGAGTTTGAGTAGCTACCAAGCTAGTCAATAACTGCAAAGCACTCCGCATGTCATGGTCTGTAGTGCCAGGCGGAGGAACTGGAGGTGCTGGGTTCCTCCTAATATCCTCTGGAGGAGACGGAGTAGATGAGGTATGAGACGGCATCTCACTCTGAGCTTCACTTTGGACTGCCCTAGCTTGGGGCACCTGGCTAGTACCCTCTCCCGCAGCTGTAACAAGCCGTCTACTAATTGTTTGCTTCCTAGTCGAAGGCATCGCTGAAAGAAAACAAGGTTAATATTAGAGACGAACACTTACAACTCAACTCTATGCACGATCTAGATTCAGGAAGAAGGTAACAACCCTAGATGTCATGTAGCCTCCTGATTATAAATGTGGCGCGCTACACATCCATAATCAAGACTCTACCAGACACGGCTCATAGACAATCCCTAGGACAAACCTGCTCTGATACCAAGTTTGTCACGACCCAAACTGGAGGGCCATGACTAGCACCCGACCATACTTGCCGAGCACCAACGTACATTTTATCTAACCTTCTTTATTATCTTTTAGAGCTGAGGAGGTCAATAAAAATGGTAGACATGGATCATGGACAACCAACAATAAAATATGATGGCATGAACCTACATAACATGGGATGACCAGACAATCAAGAAACTATATATATATGGTACGACCTACCACGCTATCATGAAAGGCTATACAACAAAAACCAGCCGACAAGGCATACCAAACTATACATGAGTCGACACATGTCTATGAGCCTCTATAGGAACATAAGTACTGCAACATAGCCGGAACAGGGCCCCGACATACCCATAATGTCTATAACAAAAATGCATACCAAGACCAAGGCAAGTCCGGAGAAGGGATCTCGCCAATCACTGCTGAACTGGACAGCCTACTGTGGTGGGGGAGCTACACCTGCCTGTCTATCAGGACCTGCAGCACGACATGCAGCGTCCACAAATAAAAGGACGTCAGTACGAATAAAGTACTGAGTATGTAAGGCAGGGAAGCATAAACACGAACAGTAATATAAACATGGATAGAGAATATACAACCTGTAACATCTGAGTACCTCTGAGGGCTACTGACATGAAATGCATGATACATATGTATAAATATATAAGCTTTTTAAAACATACGCCTCTGTGGGCATCATCATCATCATATCGTACCCGGCCGTAATAGGCTCGGTAAAAACGTACCCGGCCATCATAAGGCTCGGTAGATCGTACCCGGCCACGTGGAGCTCGGTAAAACCCAACTGATCAGTGGTTGCACAGTAGGTGCCATACCCGGCCGTCTATAGCGCGGCTCGGTAGAGTAAAATAGATACATATATATATAGTGCATGCTTGACTCATGGAATTATGTTATAAACCTTTAGGAGTGACGTAACGTATCCTTTGTACGCGTTATTAGGAGTAACTCTTCACTATGAACCTTATAAGAATTAGGAAATACCAACAACATTGATAACATAAGAATAAGAGAAGCAACATTAACATCAATCGTCCCATAAGAGGGGAAACAATGTAAGTACTGCTAGCTTCTAAGAGTAGAGTATCTTTGGAAGCTCGTTCATCACATTATGTATAATCGGAGTCGTGCAAAAGAAGGAAAGGTATAGCCTCACATACCTTGTATATACTGCCCCAATCTCAAGCTATGCAATTTTCACGACTCCTTAGTCTACAACAAGAGAAACGATACTATAGTTATCATTCAAGCGTCATAACTATTATGTATCGACCACAACCTATTTTACGATGAAACGGACAGCACCTCCCCTATATATATGACTTCACACCATTCAAAACAATCACCAAACAGCCTAAACAACATCATTAATAAACATATTGAGCCTCCCAAAACAGTCCACACACAACCTAATCACTTCATACATACGACGGACACCATAGTCGTATCAAACGACCCAAAAATATTACGAAGAACTAACAGACCACAACCCAACATATATATGGTGTTTCTCCACACCCTGCCTCCTCCAAAACTCCACAAAACAATAATAAAAACGGAGCCCAACAGCAGCACAAAACAGTCCACAAAACAGTCCGCTACAAGTGAATAACTTGAACTCACGGCTTCCGATCACCGTCCCGTGAGTTCTTACATGTATAGAACGAGTTACCATGAATTAACAGAAGAATAAATGTATGAAATACAGCAGTAAACTCACCTTACTTGTTGGATAACTCAGCCTTTATCTTGGTTCTTCAAACTCTAGGGTTTACCCCTAATTTGAACTTGAAAGAGAGGGAAAATCAATTAGGGTTTGTGGAGAATTTTTGGGAGGAAGTTTGCAGGGGTTTAGGTCTGATTATTTGTGATATATAATGAGGTTTATATTGAAGGAGATAACACTTTAAATGGGCTCAATAGCTGCCCCGAAATTCCCTCTTATTGGGCCATCATTTAAACAAGTAGGTGACACACCTACTTGTCACATAGCAGCTTGTGCAGTCTCACAAAAATGCCTATATCTCTCTACTCCAATGTCGTATTGATAAACGGTTTAATGCGTTGGAAACTAGACTCATAGATCTTCAATTTGGTGGGTAGATCACCCCTTAATTCCAAGTATATTGGGAGAAAAGCTTAATAACATTTGACCTAAAGTTTAAGTAAAACTATGAACCTAAGTTGTGACAACTTTTGTCGACTTTTGTTTCATAACTCGTTTGACTTCAAGACTTATGATACGGATATTATATGATTCAAATACCTTAAACCATGACCTCCTTAGTATATTAAGCACCTATAGATTTACCCAAAAATACGAGTTACAACATCTTTGATTCGTTTAACTTCTAATACTTGTTAATCACCCTTATGCACCCTTGTATCACTTCAGATCAATATGATTAACTTCTTATCATCTCAAGGATAATTACTTATTGGATTTGTGTTAACTAACATATGGCATGAACTAACGCGTGTGGATATGGGTTATAACACCCTCCCCCCCTTAGAAACATTCGTCCTCGAATGTAAGGGTTTATGGGGAGTCCAAATCATCGTAGATTCCAACGGAAATTTCTTGTCAATTTTCCCTATAAAATGGTCACTAGCAAAATTTGCAAGCAGTTAAGCCCAACGTATGGCCTCACAAGGCTACATAAAGCATTATAGACATGTAAATTATTTACATATCATCCTTTTGTATTAAGGAAGAGTGTTCTCAAGTTATTGCTTACCTCATAAAGCCGTTTCACCTTTACAATGTATCCTGCGTTCCACCAGCATCCTTTTTATCATCATTCTGGAATAGGTAAGGGTATTTAGACTTCATCTCTTTTTCTGATTCCCATGTCATTTCTTCCATATTCTTGTTCCTCCATAATACTTTGACGGAAGCTACATCTTTTGTTCTCAGCTTGCGGACTTGTCGATCTAATATAGCCACTGGTACTTCTTCATATGATAGATCCTCTGTAACTTGTACATCTTTGACAGGGACAACTCGAGAAGGGTCTCCAATACATTTTCTCAACATAGATACATGGAATACCGGGTGGACAAATTCCAATTCGGATGGCAATTCTAACTCATAAGCAACTTGTCCAATTCGGCGAAGAATCTTATACGGACCGATATACCTTGGACTCAGCTTACCTTTCTTCCCAAAACGCATAACACCCTTCATTGGTGAGATCCTCAGGAAAACCCAATCACCAACCTCAAACTCCAAATCACGACGTCGGATATCGGAATAAGACTTTTGCCTGCTTTGTGCCGTCCTCAATCGTTCCTGTATCACCTTCACCTTCTCAATGGCTTGGTGAATCAAATCTGGACCATATAATTCAGTTTCACCGACTTCGAACCATCCAACTGGTGATCTACATCTTCTCCCGTATAGTGCCTCATATGGGGCCATTTTAATACTGGAATGGTAGCTATTATTGTAGGCAAATTCTATGAGTGGAAGATGGTCATCCCAATTTCCCTTAAAATCTAGAACACATGCTCGTAGCATATCTTCCAGTGTCTGAATGGTACGTTCAGCCTGTCCGTCAGTTTGCGGATGAAATGCAGTGCTGAGATTCACTTGTGTGCCTAAACCCTTCTGAAAAGACCTCCAAAAGTTAGCCGTAAATTGAGCTCCTCGGTCTGATATAATAGATACTGGCACACCATGAAGCCTAACAATCTCCTTGATATACAACTTCGCATAATCTTCTGCTGTGTATGTTGTCTTAACTGGCAGAAAATGGGCACATTTTGTAAGTCGATCAATTATCACCCAGATGGAGTCAAACTTATGATAAGAGCGAGGTAATCCAATAATGAAGTCCATATTAATCACCTCCCATTTCCAGGTCGGAATCTCTATATTCTGAAGCAATCCACCGGGTTTCTGATGTTCTATCTTTACCTGTTGGCAATTGGGACACTGGGCTACAAATTCTGCAATAGACTTCTTCATGTTATCCCACCAATACTGCTCCTTAACATCATGATACATCTTGGTCGAGCCGGGGTGGATGGAATATCGGGATTGATGAATCTCATACATGATCTTTTCTCGCAACCCTGCCACATTAGGCACACATAATCGACCCTGGTATCTCAGGGCCCCATCTTCTCCGACCTCAAAAGCCGTAATTTTACACTGCTGAATACTCTCTCTCAATCGTATTAAGATAGGATCTTCATATTGCCGTGATTTTACCTCCGCTACCAAAGATGATTCTGATGTATTCTGTACAGTAACACCTCCGTCCTCAGAGTCTAACAATCTGATTCTCATATTGGCTAGCTGATGAAGCTCTTTAGTCAACCCCCATTTACATGCATCAATATGTACTAAGCTTCCCATTGACTTACGGCTGAGAGCATCTGCCACAACATTAGCTTTACCGGGATGGTACAATATCTCGACGTCGTAGTCTTTCAATAATTCAAGCCACCTACGCTGCCTCAAATTCAACTCTTTCTGCTTGAATATGTATTGTAAACTCTTGTGATCTGTATATATGTCAACATGGACGCCGTATAAGTAGTGCCGCCATATCTTCAAAGCATATATTACTGCAGCCAATTCCAAATCATGGGTCGGGTAATTCTTTTCATGCTTCTTCAATTGTCTTGATGCATAAGCAATCACCTTTCCACGTTGCATCAATACGCACCCCAAACCTATACCTGAGGCATCACAATATACCACATATCCTTCTGTTCCTTCAGGGAGAGTGAGCACTGGTGCGGATGTCAATCGATTCTTCAGTTCCTGAAAACTGCGTTCACAAGTGTCAGACCACTGGAACTTGGTAGCTTTTTGTGTTAACTTAGTCAATGGTGCTGATATAGAGGAAAACCCTTCTACAAATCGCCTATAATATCCTGCTAGCCCTAGGAAGCTACGGACTTCTGATGGTGTTGTAGGTCTCGGCCAATTCTTTACTGCATCGATCTTCTGAGTGTCGACACTAATACCCTCGTCAGATATCACATGGCCAAGGAATGCTACTGAGTTCATCCAGAATTCACATTTTGAGAGCTTAGCATATAACTTACGATCTTGAAGCATCTGTAACACTATCCGTAAGTGGCCCGCATGTTCCGCCTCCGAACGAGAATACACCAGAATATCATCAATGAATACAATCACGAACACATCAAGATAGGGCCTGAATACAGTATTCATGAGATCCATAAAGGCAGCTGGGGCATTTGTTAACCCGAACGACATCACCAAGAACTCAAAGTGCCCATATCTTGTTCGGAAAGCTGTCTTTGGAATATCCTTCTCCTTAACCCTCACCTGATGATACCCTGAACGTAAGTCAATCTTGGAGAAATACTTGGCACCCTGGAGTTGGTCAAACAGGTCGTCAATTCTTGGAAGTGGATACTTGTTCTTTATAGTAAACTTATTCAACTGCCGATAGTCGATACACATCCGTAAAGACCCGTCTTTCTTTCGCACGAATAGAACTGGCGCACCCCAAGGTGAAGTGCTAGGCCTAATGAAGCCCTTATCCAGCAAGTCCTTCAATTGTGCCTTCAACTCTCGCAACTCTGCCGGGGCCATTCTGTATGGAGGGATAGAGATCGGTTGAGTATCAGGCAACACATCAATGCTAAACTCAATCTCCCTTTCAGGAGGAAGGCCCGGGAGCTCATCTGGGAAAACATCTGGAAATTCATTGACCACGGGGATTGATTTTAGAGTGGGCGTCTTTGCCTCCACATCCCTAACGCGAACGAGATGATAAATGTAACCTTTTGAGATCATTTTCCTTGCCTTAAGATATGAAATAAACCTACCTTTCAGTGTAGCAGTGTTCCCCTTCCATTCAATGACGGGTTCACTAGGAAATTGAAACCTAACCATTTTCGTACGACAGTCAACATTTGCATAGCATGAGGCCAACCAGTCCATTCCCATTATCACATCAAAATCAACCATTTCTAACTCAAATAAATTTGCCGAGGTTTGACGACTACAAATCATCACCGTGCAACCTCTGTATACTCTTCTAGCAATCACAGAATCTCCTATTGGAGTAGATACCGCAAGGGGTTTGCTTATCAATTCAGGTTCAATGCCAAACTTATTAGCCACAAAGGGTGTAACATATGATAATGTAGATCCTGGATCAATCAGCGCATATACATCATAAGAAAACACAGACAATATACCTGTAACAACATCTGGAGACGACTCGAGATCCTGTCGACCTACTAGAGCATAGGTTCAATTTTGAGCACCGCTCGAACTCGGCACTGCCCCTCTACCTCTACCACGACCTGTCAACTGCTGAAAACCCCGTGCTGGAGGTCAAACTGATAAGAAAGAACCAGACACAGATCCAGTCGGCTGAGCCATACCATCACCTCACTTGTTAGGACAATCCCGCATCATATGGCCAGGTTGTCCGCAAGAATAACATGCATCAGAACCTTAGCGGCACAGTCCAAAGTGGGCCTTACCGCACTGATCACAACGTGGTGTTGTGGGTCTCGTCTGACTAGTATCCCTATGATGCTGCGAGCCTGATGCCTGCGAACTCTGACCTGGAGCAGAATAGGTAAATCGATCATATCGAGGCCTCTGAAACTGTGGAGGAGCACTAGCTATAGGTGGCACCGAACTCCTCGAAGACGGTGGCCTGACGCTGCCTCTGAAGTCATCAGAATGCCTTGCAAATCTTGCCCTCTTATGTTGGCCCCTATCTTGCTCCCTATCTGCCCTCTGCTGGCGCTTAAGATCCTCTAGGGTCTGGGCATAAGCCTGAATACGGGAAATATCCACGCCCTCTACCAAGGAGGCTGTCGTGCACTCATTTATCAGATGTGGTCCCAACCCATTCACGAACAAATGCACCCTATCACTCATCTCGGCCACCATATGGGGAGCATACCTTATTAAAGAATCAAACTGCATACTGTACTCTCGCACATTCATATTACCTTGTCTAAGGTTTAAGAACTTATCAGCTCTAGCTCG
>MU731088.1:12917-109467 GCA_026770625.1 Nicotiana glauca
TTAGTCTACAACAAGAGAAACGATACTATAGTTATCATTCAAGCGTCATAACTATTATGTATCGACCACAACCTATTTTACGATGAAACGGACAGCACCTCCCCTATATATATGATTTCACACCATTAAAAAGAATCACCAAACAGCCTAAATAATATCAATAATAATCATATTGAGCCTCCTAAAATAGTCCACGGACAACCTAATCACTTCATACATACGACGGCCAACGTAGTCGTATCAAATGACCCAAAAATATTACGAAGAACTACCAGCCCATAACCCTACATCTATATGGTGTTTCTACACACCCTTCCTCCTCCAAAATGCCACAAAACAGTAATAAAACACGCAGCCCAACAGCAACACAAAACAGTCCACAAAACAGTCCGCTACAAGTGAATAACTCGAACTCACGGCTTCCGATCACCGTCCCGTGAGTTCTTACATGTATAGAATGAATTACCATGAATTCACAACAGAATAAATGTATTAAAGATATCAGTAAACTCACCTTACTTTTTGGATAACTCAGCCTTTATCTTGGTTCTTCAAACTCTAGGGTTTACCCCCAATTTGAACTTGAAAGAGAGGGAAAATCAATTAGGGTTTGTGGATAATTTTTTGGAGGACGTTTGCAGGGGTTTAGGTCTGGTTATTTGTGAAATATAATGAGGGATATATTGCAGAAGATAATCCTTTTGATGGGCTCTTTGTCTGACCGGAAATTGCCTCTTTTTGGGCCATCATTTAACTAAGTAGGTGACACACCTACTTGTCACCTAGCAGCTTGTGCAGTCTCGCAAAAATATCTATATCTCTCTATTACAATATCGTATTGATAAACGGTTTAATGCGTTGGAAACTAGACTCATAGATATTAAATTTTGTGGGTATATCACCCCGTAATTCCAAGTATATTGGGAGAAAATCTTAATAACATTTGACCTAAAGTTTAAAAAACTATGAACCTAAGTTGCGATAACTTTTGTCGACTTTTGTTTCATAACTCGTTTGACTTCAAGACTTATGATATAGATATTATATGATTCAAATACCTTAAAACATGACCTCCTAAGTATATTAAGCACCTATAGGTTTATCCAAAAATACGAGTTACAACATCTTTGATTCGTTTAACTTCTAATACTTGTTAATCACCCTTATGCACCCTTGTATCACTTAAGATCAATAGGATTAACTTCTTATCATCTCAAGGATAATTCCTTATTGGATTTGTGTTAACTAACATATGGCATGAACTAACGCGTGGGGATATGGGTTGTAACAACAGGAATGATCCCTGTGACCTGCTCAACATGCACTCGCTGCTCAAGAGTGCGTACGACGGGAGTCTGTGCTCCTCCCTCGGCCTGGGATGTGGCTGCAGTAAGGGGAAACAACCCTTCCTGAGCCAAGGTGGTGTACATACTCATAAACTGATCCAAAGTCTCTTGAAGAGCTGGTGTAGTAGTAGTAGTAGGCGTGTCAGGTGCCTGGACTCCGGCAGGATCTGCTGGTGGTACCTCGACGACATCTCGCGCAGGTGCTCTAGCTGCATCACGTGCGCGTCCTCGGCCTCTACCTTAGCCCCGGACTCTGACGGCTATACTAGGGGGCACGGGTGCCTGATTATCTCGAGTAGTGCGTGTCCTCACCATCTATAAGAGAATAAAAGACAGAAGTTTAGAATTGTGATGTCAAAATATCGCATGACAAGGAAATCAAATAAAGTGAAAATTTTCCTAAAATTAACATAGCCTCCGTAGATAAGTACTGACATCTCCGTACTGATCAGCGAGACTCTAATAAACCGGCCTGTGTTCCGTGACTCCTATGAACCTAGAGCTCTGATACCAACTTGTCACGACTCTAGTTCGCCCTCTGTGAACATTTCATGATGGCACCTAGTCCATACGATACGCCTAATAATGCGAAAACAAACCGAAACTTGCGGAAATATAACTCAAAATCCAAAATTTGAAACAGACAAAACGAAATGTAATATGCCACTTGGAATATACAATATAATAACTTAAACTTCTACAAATCTTTCCCAAAACCCAGAAACTCACGGGAACACAAGCTGTCAGAAACGTAACACACTGCTCTAACACTAGAATGTCTATAACACAGCAAGAAGGGAAGCTAACTGCTAAAAGGCATAATAAGATAGAGACTCCATGGATTTGTGGACGCAGCAGATGTACCTTGAAGTACCTGATAGATCTCCCCGCCTCAAGGATGATACGCCTGGGTAGAGGTACCTGGATCTGCACATGAAAAACATACACAGAAGGGGCATGAGTACACTACAACAGTACTCAGTAAGTGCCAAGCCTAACCTCGGTCAGGTAGTGACGAGAAAGGTCAGGGCCCTACTGAGGTTAAACATAATAATAAATTTGTAACATTATGAAATAAATAGTATAAATGAGTACAACTATGAAGTAAGACATGTTATACAAGGCAACAAATAATACACATAGAATAAGCTAACACGGAGTAAAACAACTCAATACTAGTAACCACAACAAGGATCTCCTAGGATACCGTCCTATAGTCCCTTTCATAAACTATCCAAAGGATCTCCCGGGATACTGTGCCGTAGTCCATCATATGTATGTATATCCGAAGGATCTCCTGGGATACCATCTCGTAGTCCAACTATCAGTGCACGAGGATTTACCGAAATTCGTTCCGTAGTCCTAAGTAAATGTGCAGGGGGATCTACTGAGAATCTAACCCGTAGTCCCAAAGTAAACAAACAAGAGGGAGCTACCGAAATCCCACATTCATAGTCCCAATTTAAATACGCAGCCACAACAAGAAAATATTCATAAATGGAGTGCAAACATACAAGGCAACAGGTAGTTCTAACCTAACATGCTTCACTTAATACCAACAAAGCAACTTAAGCAAATAGGCAATTTAGGTCAACTAAGCATGCTTTTCTAACTAACACTGGCTATATTGGCAAGTGGAATAAAGCAAGTAAGAAAGAAACTTAGTCTAAATATTTAAAGTAAAACCGAATTTTCAACTATTAGCTCAAGTACGCGCTCGTCACATAACGTACAAGGCATTCAAGTACCAAATATCATATCTTAAAGGGAAAGTCCCTCACACAAGGTTAGACAAGCCACTTACCTCGAACCGACTCCAAAATCAACTCGAAACCACATGTTTGCCATGAGTATCAGACTCCAAATACCCCAAATCTATTCAATTCAGTTACATATTGTAAATAACATCTCAAGCAACTGATTCTACGATTTAATTTAAAGCTAAGATGCAAAATTAGGTAAAATAACCAAAACGTCCCTCAGGCCAACATCTCGGAATCGAATGAAATTAACATTTTCAGAAACATCGTATCTCACGAGTCTAACCATATAAAAATCTCTCAAATCGGAGGTCAAACACCCACTCAAAATTAAATAATTTGGCCTATGAAGTTTTATTAATTTTTCATTCAAATTCAAAATTAAAAGAGGAATTCATGCTTAGATTCGTGGGTTACAAGTAAAAAGGAGTTTAAAATCGTTACCCCATCAATGTCTCTGAAAAACCCTCAGAATCTCGCTCAAATTCGAGCTCTCAAGCTTAAGTTTTGGTAAAAATGTCTAAACCCTCATTTTAAAATGTTTATAACTAACCATATATTTAATGCATCGCGAACAAAGAGGAAGTCACGCATTCGCGAAGAAGGAAATTGAGGGTTGCTCGAATTGCACTATGCGAACGTGTGGAACAGCATGCGAACGCGAAAGGATGGAATAGCAAGGATACGCGATCGTAAGAGGGGGTCATGCGAATGCGATGAGGAAAAATTAGGCACAGCCCTTAGTACCAAATAACACTACGCGAATGCGAGGGCTGGCTACGAACGCAAAGCAGGAAAATGACAAAGCTTCATGAATGCAAAAGGATTGAATGCGAATGCGAAGAGATAATTGGTCCTCCTCCAAGATTACTCTACGCGAACGCGTGGAGGAGGACGCGATTGCGAAGAAGAAAAAGGGATCTACAACAGCTGAAGAAATTCTGCAATTTCAAACAACTCCAAAATGCCCTATTGAGCATCCGAAACATACCCGAGGCCCCCGGGACTTCAACCAAACCTACAGACATATTCCATAACATCTTTCAAACTTGTACCAATACTTAAACCACCTAAAACAACGTCGAAAACTCGAATTAATCAAGGATTTAAGCCTACAAACTCCAATTTTCCTCAAAATACGCTTTCAATAAAAAAACCTAACCAAACCACGTCCGAATGACCTGAAATTTTACACACACATCCCAAATGACATGACAGAACTACTGAAACTTCCGAAATTCCATTCCAATCCTCGGATCAAAATCTCACCATCGGACCGGAAACTTCAAAAACTCAAACTTCGACATTTCAAGCCTAAATTAGCTACGGACCTCCAAACACATTCCGAACACGCTCTCAATCCCGAAATTACCTAACGGAGCTAGCAGAACCATCGTATTTCCATTCTGAGGCCATCTTCATACTGTTCTAACTACAGACAACTTTCCAATACTTAATCTCTCATTTAGGGACTAAGTGTCCCAAAAACTCTCCAAAACTCAAAATCGAACATCCTGGCAAATCAAATTAACAGAAATAGACTTGGGAAAAGTAGTTTATAGGAGATCAGGACATTAATTTTTAAGATGACCGGCCAGGTCGTCACAACTAGGCCAACGATGGGCCCTAATTAGCCATCACCACTTCCTTTGACAAGCACAATAACACAATTGGGATAAATACGAAGCCCAAATTCAGAAGACAATTGCTAATGAGCAAATTTAGCACAACTGGGACAACACAGGTAGCCCGGTTTAGCATTTCAACACTAGTATTTGGAAGAACACTACAATTTTTCTATAAAGCAAACCTTTAAATCTGAATAAATAAGAACAAACATAATCACATATGAGCCACAATTGAATACCAACATATATCCTATACTGAAAACATTGATTCATAGTGTGATGACAAAACCTTTACACAAATGATTCCTCATTTAATATCAAATTTCAGAGATCAATCCTCCTGCTAAATTCTGATTTCAAATCGACATGCTTAAACAATACCACACAGCTCAAAATTTCCTAAAGAAATCAATGTAAAGAACTAAAGTAAAACAGAGAAATTCTCAAGGCCAAAGCCAAATTCAATTTCATTTTGAAAATCCTTTCAAAAAAAGTTCAGAGTGCTCATTACATGAGCAAGGGCAGTAATTAAACGACAAATTTTCTGAATTTTTTTTATTGAACTATGCTTCCAGCTCATATAAGTAAGCCAATATTTGTCATTTTTAATAAGTTCAAATGGAAATCAATTTGTAACAACACTAGCATCAACAAAAGCTAAACAAAGTCTAAAGCACAACTGAATCGAATGAATATTCTGTTGTAACAGCCTTAATAGTGCTTTATACAAACACATACTCAAATTTATTTCAAATTAGGTGACTAGAGTCCATGATTACAAACCAAATTTAGAACTAAAACAGGAAGAATAAACATAACAAAGAAAAAAATAAAACTGATATGCCGTAGATTCAACTCAAGCAAATAACTTCGTGTTCTTCCATTTCACATGTCAAGGATATGAAGAATACCTGGTCACAAACATCAAGGCAAATAAGAAAAATGAGCTGGGAGCAAATAGAAGCAACAACAGTAGTAATCTCAAATAAAGAGGAAATCACAGCCGGATCAGCTCGAAAATCAACAATGAAATAGTGGTGAAACCAGCAACTCAGGCCAATTTTGAAACCCCAAATTCAAGGCATTTTCTAATAAGGTACAAGAACTTGAAGCTTTTCAGAATTTTAACTAACAAAGAGGATCAGGAAAACTAAAACTAAGTGGAATTTGAGCAGTTTTCAATAAAGAAAAATCAAGGTTTTCAGTGTTATTTCAAAGTCCTACTCAAATCTCAACCGTTTCAATTTTTTTTAGGATTTCTAGTCTCTCAGTTCTTACTTGCTAGTGACGAAAGAGTGCCTTTATAGGCAAGCCATAGGGCAGCATAGAAAGAAATTAGTTTTGCACCTTTATCCTTTTGAATTTTTATTTTTGCTCAAGTGCCCTTAGTGTAAATATCAGATTTCATATAAGTCCTAAAGTCACCTTCCTAGCAGCTTCCTAAATCAGTTACTAGAGATTTCCCTAGCGTAATTTCCTAAACTACTCCTTAGGACCTTGTTAATTACCCCTAGGAACCCATGGGTCATGGGTCAAATTGACCCATTGGTCCAAATCAGCGTGAGTTAGACAAAACCTAGGTTAATCTCTTTTCCTTTGGCCCAAGTCCAAATCAGCAACTTCATTAGAACATTCGAGAAGGAAAAAAATAAGGGGCAATTCGGATTCAATCATACTCCCTGAACCAAATGTTCTCAATGGCCCAAAAAGTAAAGGGAAAAACAAACAAAACTAAACTAACGAACAAAACTAATGACCATGCAACCTAAATTAAAAGAAATACATGTAGAGATGATTTGAAAAAATAGAAGAAAAAGAATAAACAAAAGAAGATAGAAAAAATGAAAAAGAGGAAATACTAAAAATACGTATTGAACCAAGTAGACAAACAGTCATGAACCATCTTCGAAGGAAACTTTGATTTTTGACTGAAATAGACCTTAATCGTATGTTCCCAAATGGAAACATGCAAATAAAGTCAATTTAAACCTCAAATCTCCAAATAAACTTGCCAATTTGGGGTTTTGGAATTTTAGGGTTCGAACTTCAAACTAAGATTCGAAGAATTCTGGATAGATTCGTGGGAAACCAGTGATGGATTAGGTATGAGGGGGTCATAGGGGTATGTGGTGTTGATTCAGGGTCAATTGGGACGGCGCTGCCACCAGAGAGGGTGGAGGATTTGAGAACGGCGCTTAGGGTTCATTGTCTGAAAGGGGGAGATAGGGTGAGAGACAGAGAATGAGAGAATTGATTTGGGGGGGAGGGGAGGGGGGTTGGTCTCATTTAGAAACTTATATGTGATGGATTCGAGTAGTTCTAGGCCGTTGGATTGATGAGATCTAACGGTTGAGATCAACGTTGTCACGACCCTAGTTCGCCCTCCATGAACTATCGTGACGGCACCTAGTCTCAACGACTAGGTAAGCCTAACAAGTGCGGAAAACCAATTGAAACTTGCGAAAGTATAAATAAAAAAACAAAATAACTAAAAGGAACGATATATAGAATGCCGCTCGGCATATACATCACAATATCTCAACTTCCACATCACTATCCCAAAACCCGGAAACTCACGGGAACACAAGATGAAAGAAATTTAGTAAAATGCTTTAACTCCGGAATGCCTACATCAAAGGTATGATAGAAGGGTTAATACTACAAGATAGAATAAAGATGGAGACCCTTCGGTCTGTGGATGCGGCAGATGTACTTCGATGTCTCCAAAAGCTCTCCCTGCCTCAAGGATGGTAAGCCTGTGCAGAAGTACCTGGATTTGCACATGAAAAACATGAGCAGAAAGGGCATGAGTACACCACAGCGGTACTCAGTAAGTGCCAAGCCTAACCTCGGTCGGGTAGTGATGAGGAAGGTCGGGGCCCTACTGAGATCAAATAAAATACAAGATTTAACAGTGTAGAGTAAGCAGTATAATAAGTACAACAATGTAATAAGAAAAGTTATGCCACAACACATATAGAATGAAGATCTCGCAGGATACCATCCTGTAGTCCTTTTCATCAACTGTTCAATGGATCTCTCGGGATACCGTTCCATAATCCAACTATCAATGCGCGAGGATCTGCCGGAATCTCAATTTGTAGTCCCAAATGTAAATACCCAGTACTTTGGAAATCTACCGGGTGCATTCCCATAGTTCCATATAACTATGCAGGGGGATCTACCGGGACTCTAACCAGTAGTCCCAAAGTAAACAAACATGGGGGGTAGCTACCGGAATTCCACATCCGTAGTCCCAATGTAAATACACAGCAATAGCAAGAAGATATTCGGAGATGGAATTCCATAGCAAGGCAACAAGTAGTTCTAGTCTAACATACTTCACATAATGCAATCAAAGCAATTTAAGCAAATAGGCAATTTAAGTCAACTAAGAATTCTCTTCTAAATAACAACATGTCAAGTTGCAAATTCAATAAAATAGGAAAATGAACATGCTAAGGAATACTTTAAGAAAATCAGATTTTCAACAATTTGCACAAGTACGCGCTCGTCACCTCACGCACAAGGCAATTCAATTACCAAATATACCAAATCCTAAAAGGAAGGTCCCCCACACAAGGTTAGACAAGCCACTTACCTCGAAACGGCTCAAAATCAACTCGAAACCACACTTTTGCAACGAGTATCCAACTCCAAATGGCCCAAATCTATTCAATTCAATTGCATATTATAAATAATACTTCATGTAACTGATTCTACAATTAAATTCTAAGTTAATATGCGAATCATATAAAATAACCAAAATGCCCTTCAGGCCAACGTCTCGGAATCAGGTGAAATTAACCTTTTCAGAAACCTCGTACTCTCACTAAAAATCTCTCAAATCGGATGTCAAAAACCCAACCAAAACTCAATTTCTATGTCTAAGATGTTTTCCCCAATTTTCATTCAAAATTCAAAATTAAAGGAGGAATTCATGCTTAGATTAATGGGTTACAAGAAAAAAGGAGTTTAGAATCGTTACCCAGTCGATATCTATGAAAATCCCTCAAAATCTCGCTCAAATCCGAGCTCCAAAGCTTAAGTTTTGATAAAAATGGCTAAACCCTCGATTTTGAAATCTTATATCTGCTAAGGGATTTCCTTAATCGCGATCGCAAAATTAGCCTCGCGATCGCGAAGCACAAAAATGGACTGCCCTCAACTTACCATGCGCGATCGCGACATGCTCCATGCGATCGCGAAGCTATACTACTTAACCTCACGCGATCACAACCTAACACATGTGATCGCGAAGCTATACCACGCAGACTCACGTGATCGCGACCTCACTCATGCAATCGCGTAGGAAAACTCTGCCCCTTCCCTCAAATAAGCCTACATGATCGCAACCCTTTATATGCAATCACGAAGAACAAATGTCTGCAACAGACCTGAAGCAAAAATCTACAATTTTACAAGTTCCAAAAATGACACTTTGAGCATCCGAAACACACCCGAGGCCCCTGGGACCTCAACTAAAAGAACCAACATAACCTAAAACATTATTCAAACTTGTTCCAACCTTCGGAATGCTACAAACAACACCAAAACAACTACTTTTCATCGGATTCAACCTTAAGAATTTTAAAAACTCTAAGAACACATTTTTTATCAAAAAGTCTACCAAACCTCGTCCGAATGACCTAAAACTTTGCACGCACATCCCAAATGACATAGCGGAATTACTGCAACTCTCGGAATTGCATTCCGACCCTCTGATCAAAACCTCACTATTGAGTCAGAAACTTCTAAAATTCAACCTTCGGCATTTCAAGCCTAAATTAGCTATGGACCTCCAAAACACAATCCAAACACGTTCCTAACTCTGAAATTACCTAACGAAGCTAACATAACCATCAGATTTCCATTCCAAGGCCATCTTCACACTGTTCTGACTATGGTCAGTTTTCCAACACTTAAGCTCTCATTTAGGGACTAAGTGTCCCAAAATTCTCCGAAACTCAAAACCGAACATCCTAGCAAATCAAATTAGCAGAAATAAACTTGGGAAAATAGTTAATAGGGGATCATGACATTAATTCTTAAGACGACCGGCCGGATCGTTAAAAATGTGCAATGAAACAGGGTCGTTTGGGGTAGCACGGGGCTGGACCGGGTAAACATACAAGTTTTGGGCTGGTTTGGTCGGGTTTAGTCAGGTAATAGGGAAATTCAATTGGGCCTTGTTGATTGGCCCAAAATCTGATTCTCTTTACTTCTTTTTTCCTTTTATTTTCTTTTTTTCAAAAATTCTTTTTCTTTTCCAAATAAAAATAAAAACCTAAATTAAATATCAAAACTAGATTATCCTACCAAATTAATTAATTAATTATAAATAGTAATTATCACAACTAATTAAATACCAAATTAAAAGAAAACTACCAAAATACAAAACTAAAATTAAAAATGCAAAAATAAGTTATTTTTTTTATTTTTCAATTTTTTGTAAAACACCAATTTACTAATTAATCTAAAAAATGTAAAATTAAATACTAAATGTAAATGCAATATATTTTTGTATTTTTTATGAATTAAATAAAATTAAACATGCACACAAAATGCAAACAATCAGGAAAATTCTAAAATAATTCCTAAAAGAACAAATAATTAAAAGAAAAATCTAATTTTTGAAATTCTATAGGAGTAATTCATGTGAGGCAAAAATCACGTACTCACAGCTGTCCCTTTTTGCTCGAAGACATGAAGTGTTTTCGGGAAAAGATAAAATGAGCAATTATGAGGGATTTTTGCTCGTTTGATACTCCGTGAGAAGCATTTTTGAAAAGAGTCTTACCGAACCTTGCTTTAAAATCCTTGGCTATAAAGGAATTAGGTTAGTGTAGTTCTGGAAGTTTTGGTAGCTAGGACTACCGGGAAGCTGTGATTTCACTATTGTTGCTATTGCTAGTGCTTGCTGAACTCCTTATTACACCAAAATGAAAAGTAAAAAGCTAAACTAACTAAGCCTATCAACTACGAGTTACAAGATTCCTATATATAAATCTTTTAAAGCTTGATCTTGAGTCTTAGCTGGTTCTTGCGACAATGATCTGAATCTTGATGCTCGTCAGCTGTAGGTATTGGTTCGTTCTTTAGCTTTGGATCCAGGCGGGACATGTGAAGCCTGTGACTTCAATCATATCTTGATCAGTCCGCATCTTTCTCCACTTCAACCTTTTGAATTCACTTCTTTCATTCTTTTTCTTTTTTTCTTTATTCTGTATTCAGACTCATTCTTTTGGTCATCTCGAATCCTGTGCCTCGAGGTCAAACCTGCTCAGACATCAAAACAAACAAACAAAAAATTTTTTTCTGCCCCAGTTTTCATTAGGAAAATTTCGTGAGTTATTTGTAACTAAGATCTAAACTGTTTTATTTTGAAAGGGAGAAAATGAGGATGGTGTGTCTTTAAAAAGGAAAAGAGACTAGGGAATGGAGGCCCTATGTCTAAAATCTCAACTTATAGATTGGAGCCCTAATGTTGGCAAAAGACGACTAGGGAATGGAGGCCCGATGTCTAAAAATCTCAACTTAGGGATTGGAGCCCTAATGTTGGCAAAAAAGGCGATTGGAGCCCTAATATTGCAAAAAAGGCGACTAGGGAATGGAGGCCCTATGTCTAAAATCTCAACTCAGGGATTGGAGCCCTAATGTTGCCAAAAAGGGCGATTAGGGAATGGAGGCCCTATGTTTAAAAATCTCAACTCAGGGATTGGAGCCCCTATGTTGGAAAAAAAGGCTACTAGGGAATGGATGCCCTGCGTCTAAAAATCTCAACTCAAGGATTGTAGCCCTAATGTTGGCAAAAAAGGCGACTTGGGAATGGAGGCCCTATGTCTAAAATCTCAACTCAGGGATTGGAGCCCTAATGTTGCCAAAAAAGGCGATTGGAGCCCTAATATTGCAAAAAAGGCGTCTAGGGAATGGAGGCCCTATGTCTAAAATCTCAACTCAGGGATTGGAGCCCTAATGTTGCCAAAAAAGGCGATTGGAGCCCTAATATTGCAAAAAAGGCGACTAGGGAATGGAGGCCCTATGTCTAAAATCTCAACTCAGGGATTGGAGCCCTAATGTTGGCAAAAAGGGCGATTAGGGAATGGAGGCCCTATGTTTAAAAATCTCAACTCAGGGATTGGAGCCCCAATGTTGGAAAAAAAGGCGACTAGGGAATGGATGCCCTGCGTCTAAAAATCTCAACTCAAGGATTGTAGCCCTAATGTTGGCAAAAAAGGTGACTTGGGAATGGAGGCCCTATGTCTAAAATCTCAACTCAGGGATTGGAGCCCTAATGTTGGGAAAAAAAGGCGACTAGGGAATGGAGGCCCTATATCTAAAATCTCAACTTAGTGATTGGAGCCCTAATGCTAGCAAAAAAAGGAGACTGGGGAATGGAGGCCTTATTTCTAAAAATCTCAACTTAGGGATTTGAGCCCTAATGTTGGCAAAAGCGTAAAAGATTGAAGTTAGGAATCCTATGCAATCATTTTTTTTGAATTTTCATCTTATTTCTCTTTTTTCATTTCATTTTTTAGTAAAATGCAGGAAAGAATTTGGAGGAAACTTCCCTTTTGGGTTGATTATTGCTGTAAAGCTGTTTGCTAGCTCTTGCACATCTCTTCTTCCTTTTTTGGTTGCACCTACTTCTTGCACGGTTGCTTTGGATTACACATGTTTAAATTTTTAAATCAAAGAACAATTTTTAGTTTGAAACGGTGGTTGGTTTTATGGCCTTGATTGTTTTTTATCACTTGATCTCAGCCCAACTCTTTTGGTGAGAACCTCTGCTGCTTGCTGGCTTTTCTGAAGATTGATCACTCTCCTAAAACTGAGGAACTCAACTTTTCAAAATTTCTCATGACGGCTCAACCATATGGGGCTTTAGCCCTTCCACTTTATTTTGCCTCACGGGGATTTTGACTTTGGATTTCTTTTTATTTTCAATAACTCTGATTTCAAAGCATCGGCTATCATGGCCAGTTGGGATCGACTTGATGCACCCGCTGAGGCTGGGTACTTTTCTGTGGACTTGACTTTTATTAACCAGAACCCTATAAAACAAATCTTGCCACCTTTTCTTTTTATTAGTCTCGAAAACAAAGTTAGAATGAAATTGATTCAAGGAAAAGTAACCAAAGGACAAGAAAAAGAATTTAAAGAGAAGTGTCCCTTTCGGGGAGGAAAGAAGGACTTATCTGAGGTGCATGTGGACTTCAATTGATATCACATGCTTCTTGAATAGGATACCCGATTTGCACAACTATCTAACTTCTCATACCATTGTGACCCATGTTTAAAAAAACCGAGAAACCTTGCCAGGACTCTTTCAATACCAATGGTGGTGAGGGGTTTCTTCTTTTCGATCAACGGTGCACTTTGCGGGTTTCGCCAATTGAACTCTTTGCTTTCTCTTCTCACCGTTGCCTTATAGTGCTCTTTTAAGACTCTCTCATTTTATTTCTCTCATCTTGATTACATCGTATCCAAACAAGTGCGTTCTCGAATTTTCACCGATTGATCGGAAGGAATTGAACAAAGTTTGGGTAAAAAGAACTTGGATGGAATTACAAATTTGGAACAGTTCAAGCGGGATCATCGTCGAACCATTATAATATCTGCCCAGTTTCACTTTTGGGGAATAATATCTGCCCAGTTTCACTTTTGGGGAAAATTGAATTTTTGTTTTGGTGTGACTGAACCCAAGAGAGAGGCTGCCTATGTATCTTTTCGGAATCAAGTCGAACGTAGTTCAAGGAAACATTTTGTTTTTGTTTTCTTTTTTTTCTTTTTTTTCTTTTTTATCATTTTATTTTTTTATTTTTTTTATTTTTTTCATTCATTCATTTGTTTTACCAACGTCTTCGAGTTCCAAAGAGGGTAATGAAAGAAAGGTAACCAGCTCAAAGGGTTAACAAAAGATTGGAGTGTTTGGGGTAGCGAGAATGGAAGCCTTCGTCATCCCAATCGGATAATGCTATTGCTGTAAAAGGATTAGACATAATACCTTTTGACTGCATTTGCATTCACAACTATTTCAGGGCCATTCCCTTAAATGTCTCCCAAATACAATGTCCTTGGCAACAATTTTCTGATAATATATGGACCTTTCCAATTAGGAGAAAATTTTCCTTTTGCTTCCTGGAGATGAGGAAGAATACGCCTTAAAGTGAGTTGACCCACTTCAAAGTTTCTAGGCTGCACTTTCTTGTTGTAGGCACATGCCATTCTTTGTTGATAGAACTGCCCGTGGCAAACTGCGGCCATTCGTTTTTCATCAATCAGGGTTAACTATTCCTGATAGGTTTTTACCCACTCACTGTCTTTGATTTAAGGTTCAACGATGATCCAGAGAGAAGGAATTTCAACTTCTGTGGGTATTACAGCTTTAGTGCCATAAATCAAAAGGTATGGGGTTGCTCCGACCAATGTGCGCAGAGTGGTGCGATACCCCAATAAAGCAAAAGGAAACTTTTCATGCCCTTGCCTGGAACTTTGAATCATCTTTCTTAAAATCTTTTTGATGTTCTTGTTTGCTGCTTCGACGACACCATTGGCTTTGGGACGATAAGGGGTAGAGTTCCGATGCGTTATTTTGAGTTGTTCGCATACCCCCCCCCATCAAATGACTATTCAAATTTGCATCATTAACCGTAATGATAGTTGCAGGAATACCAAAATGACAGATGAGTTTGGAACGCACGAAATCTACTACACCTTTCTTGGTGACAGATTTGAAAGTAATTTCTTCAACCGACTTTGTGAAGTAGTCGATAGTGACCAATAGAAATCTATGCCCATTTGAATATTTCGGCTCAATCAACCCAATTATGTCCATGCCCCAGGCAACGAATGGCCAAGGTGCTGATATGGGATGCAGTTCTTCAGGCGGTGCATGAATCAAATCACCGTGCTCCTGACATTGGTGATATTTCCGGACGAAACTGAAGCAATCTTTTTCCATAGTCATCTAGTAATAGCCCGCTCGAAGGATTTTCTTTTCCAAAACATACCCATTCATGTGTGGTCCACACACTCCTGTGTGCACCTCATACATGATTCTTCTGGGCTCTTTGGCATCAACACATCTTAACAAGTTGAGATCCAGAGTCCTTTTGTACAAGACATCACCACTCAAGAAGAAACCACTTGCGTATCGTATAATGGTTCTCTTTTGGTCTCCACTGGCTTGCTTGGGGTATTCTTTAGTTTTCATAAATCTTTTGATGCCATGATACCATGGCTGAATATTTGGTTCTGCCTCAATGGTATTACAATAACTGTGCCTTTCCCGGATTTGGATTTCCAAGGGATCAATGTGGGCATTGCCTTGGTAAGGCAGCATCGAGGCCAAAGTAGCAAGTGCGTCAACTAGTTCATTGTGACAACGAGAGATGTACCTAAACTCTATTGACTTGAATCACTTGCTAAGATCTTTCACATGTTGCCGGTAGGGAATAAGTTTGACATCTCGAATCTCTCATTGTCCTTGAGCTTGTCAGATAATAAGATCCGAGTCTCCCATGATTAATAATTCTTTGACATCTTGGTCAATTGCCATGTTAATACCTATAATGCAGGCTTCATACTCGGCAATGTTGTTTGTGCAGAAAAACCGAAGTCGGGATGTGGCTGGATAATGCTGACTAGTGGGTGAGATCAAGATTGCCCCAACTCCAACACCTTTTGCGTTTACTGCTTAATCAAAGAACATTTTCCAAGTATTGGTGTCTTCGGATAGTGCCTCAACTGAATTTACCTCTTCATTCGAGAAGTAGGTGCTCAAAGGTTGGTATTCATCATCAATTGGGTTTTCAACCAAATGATCTGCTAAAGCCCGGGCTTTCATTGTCGTGGAGGTGACATAGACTACGTCGAATTCAGTGAGCAGGATTTGCCATTTTGCTAAATTTTTGTGGGAATTGGTTTTTCGAATATGTACTTTAAAGGGTCTAACTTGGTGATGAGATAAGTAGTGTAGGCCAACAAGTAATGCCTCAGCTTCTGAGCAACCCAAGTTATAGCGCAGCAAGTTCTTTCCAACAGGGTATATTTCGCCTCATAGCTTGTGAACTTTTTACTCAAATAGTAGATCACCTGCTCTTTCCTCCCGGTCACATCATGTTGTCTGAGGACACATCCAAAGGATTTTTATAAGATTGTCAAATATAGGAACAGAGGCCTTCCCAGTTCAGGTGGGACCAAAACTGGCGGATTCGACAGATATTCTTTAATTTTGTCAAAAGCTTCTTGGCACTCGTCTGTCCATTTAATCGGTGCATATTTCTTTAACAACTTGAAAATGGGTTCGCATGTAGACGTCAACTAGGCAATGAATGGACTGATGTAGTTCAATCTTCCCAATAATCTCATAACATCCTTCTTGGTTCTTAGAAGAGGCAAATCTCGAATGGACTTTATCTTTGTTGGGTCTAGCTCGATGCCCCTCCGGCTGAATATGAGCCCCAAGAGTTTGCCAGATGGAACTCCAAATGCACATTTAGTTGGGTTTAGCTTCAGATCCTATTTATGTAGCCGCTCAAAGAATTTTCTCAAATCCCGAACATAGTCATCCCGAGTCTTGGACTTGATGATATTGTCGTTCACATACACCTCTATCTCTTGGTGCATAATGTCATGAAAAATAGCATTCATGGTCCTTATGTAGGTTGCCCTAGCATTCTTCAGACCAAAATGCATGACCCTGTAATAGTATGTGCCCCAGGGTATGGTAAAAGTTATCTTTTTGCATCCTCTTCATCCGTCAACACCTGGTAATATCCTGCATAACAATCCACGAAGGATTGTATCTCATGTTTGGCGCAGTTATCAACAAGGATGTGGATGTTCGATAAAAGGAAATTATCCTAAGGACTTGCTTTGTTCAGATCTCTGTAATTCACACACACTCAAATTTTTCTATCTTTCTTTGGCATTGGAACTACATTGGCTAACCATGTGGTGTATCGAACCACTCGGATTACCCCTACTTTCAACTGTTTTGTGACCTCTTCTTTAATCTTGTCGATGATATCAATTTTAAACTTTCTTTGCTTTTGCTAGACAGGGGGATAATCGGGGTAGGTTGGCAACTTGTTAACCACCAAACCGACACTCAGTCCTGGCATGTCGCCGTATGACCACGCAAACACATCTTTGAATTCAAACAAAAGTTGGATCAATGCGACCCGAGTTTTCTTATCTATGTGAATGCTTATATTGGTTTCCCCGACTTCTTCAGAATTACCCAAATTAACCGACTCAGTATCATTTAAGTTTGGCTTAGGTTTATTCTCAAATTGTTCCAATTCTCGATTTATTTCCCTAAAAGCCGCTTATTCATCGTATTCTGGTTCTTGGTTCATTATTTCACATTTAGATAGCATGTCTTAGATCTGGGCATGAAGTCTGTAAGCATGTCATGTTATTTAAAGCCGCATTATTAGAACTGAAAGAAAATAAGAGAGAAAAATACCAAAAATCAGAAAGACTAGAGAGATGAACTATGAAATATTGATTTCATTTCTTTGAATTTGAATATAATAGGGTTTACATTGGGAATTAAAGATAGGAAACTAAAGAAAACATCCGAGTTACACCCTGAAATAACTCGTGATGCAAAAAAAGTGACAGGACTGGACTACCGGGATTCCCACCGGATTGGGAATGGAGTAGTCTTCCAATTTTGCAGTTTGGCATTGGGACCCATGTATAGCACCTCAGCGGTGCTTGAGCCTTCCCCTGGTTGGACCATGTGGGTTTCATATAGCATCTGCCTCACAGCCCCATAGATTTCTTCAATTTCCTCGGCCGTCAAGGCCTCATCTCCTCTTCCTCATTATACTTGTCGATGCCCCCTTTTTCTGACATATGGTTTATGACATTTGGGCGGACAACTCATTTCCTTTTGGGAATTGGGTTTGCAATTTAGAAAGTCTCCGCCTAATAATTAAGTGCATTAGGACACTAAAAAATGAATTAAATTCAGAAAACCAGAGGTTGGGTAAGGGCTTAAAATTATCTCGAGGGGAAGGTGTTAGACACCCCTCAAGATCCACTAGTGTGGTTCCCGGCCATGCTACAATTGTGACTTTAAATACAAAAAACAAGTAAATAAGCAAGCATTCTAAATACTAGGTAACTTTCACATAATGGTTGCAAATTAAAGAAGTACATGAGGTTTAAAGAGTGCTTAAATTTGGAAGAAGGTAGTTTTACAATTAAAGAAAAGATACACAAGTAAAGGAGAAAGAGTCAAATAATTGATATTAGTAACTTAAAAAAAGACGTGAAAGTGGTGGAAGTTGGGAAGAAATAGTACTGGAAATTAGACAATTAAAAGAGAGATTTGCATAATAGGTGCAAGTAATTGAAACAAAAGAAGAAGTTGAAGAAACTGAAAACTAGACAGCTTTAGAATTCTTGGAAAAGGAAGTAAATAAGTAAAGAGGAAGGGGGGGGGGGGGTCCTAGGTTTATAAATAACATGGATCACCCCACACAACACCTGGTAACCATTTATACATATGGTGTTATTGCATGGTCATCATATCCATGTCTACCCTTACCCACCCCATTGAGGTATTAAATCGCGGAATGGTCTCGTTACTTATTGCATGCTATTACCTGTCCCAATCCTATCAACCCCGGAGGTATTAGGGACTACTAGTCCTAAAGGGAAGGAAAAATTGGCTTTTAGAGTTTAAAAAGGACAAAAGTCTAAGGCAACATTCAAAACATACATGACAAGTATAGGGAAGCACATAACAAACAAGGCTCAAATAAACCCCCTTACAACATAAAGAACATATAGTTTTAGCATGTCTTTCAGATACTGATTAGGTCTTTAATTAAACTTAAACATTAAGATGTGGCTGATTTATCACATATATTCAGATAAGAAGTCCAAATCAGGCCTACCTGCTGGTTGTAATTATTAAAGACTAGTGTAGTTAATTAATTAGCTAATGGCTTGCCTAGGTGAGACATATAAGCATGATATCTAGCAATGCAAAGTATACTAATTTTAAAGAAATCTTTCTGATTAGAGACAAACATAAACTCTGCAGATGTTGAGTATCGAAACTATTGAATTTAGACTTTATTCAGATTCGGTTGATTACCCTTATAGGCATGCTTTCTAAGCGTGACTGTTTTTAAAACATTTACAGAAGTGCGAGGGTCCTATAGGCATGGTATCTATAATGCAATTTTGTTATTTTAAACCTATAAACCGTTTGCCTAGTGATAGATGGAAAAATGTAAAATTTAAAAGATCCTATAGACAGGTTATCTACATGATGCAAGAATGCAGAAACCTATAGTCATGGTGTCTATGTGAGTGTAGAACCTTAAGGACATGGTATCTATATATGCATAAATGCAGAACTATAAGCAGGGTTTCTATATGAAATGCATAAGTGCAGAACTATGGACAGGATTTCTATATGCACAAGTACAGAACTATAGACAGGATTTCTGTATGACATGCATAAGTGAAGAACTATAAGCATGATTTCTATATGCCATGCATAGATGAAAAGTAGGATGAGATTGCAGGAATAAATACCAAAGAACATGATGTCTACCCACATGCATACATGAGTGACCCTCCCCTTTTTACTATACACACCATAAGTTATTACAAATTATTACAACCCAGAATCAATAAAGAAAAATAAAGATTACACCATATCAAAAATTAAAGTACAACCAAGGAGAGCCTAATTTAGACTCCAAGTCTGAAACATTAAATAAACCAACTCCTAAGATATGATTTCCAAAGCCTTTCTCGTTCTTGGGTGTGTCAGAGTTCCAAGGAGCTTCATGAACTCCGGACAATTCTTACACCCAAATACGTTGCAAAATTGAATTAAAGTGCAGTGTGGAAGGGCCAAACCTAAATTATCCAAGTTCAAAGGGAAATCAAAGTCCCCAAAGCAAAGCTCATAGGATAGGCGCAGAACTTAGAAACTAGGAATGAGTGTAAGTGAAAGAGAGGGGATTCTGGGAAGGCCATGGTAGGCTGGTGGTCATACCCAACAATTAGGAGTGCTGACACACCCCAAACCAGCCTGTTAGCCACATTTGTTTGGGAGTTAGGATCCATTAAGGATCAGGTCCAGACATGAGCAGCTATTTGGACACTGTCATGCCTGAACCCTAAATCAAACACATAGAAGGGAGTAGGGGGTATGGATTCACAATATAAATAGATACAAAGAGAATAGCACAGAGATTAATCACTAAACATGGACATACCAGTTTCAGAAATAAACATATTGGTGTTATGGTTGTTGTGATGGTTGCAACTAAATTAGGACATACCAGTTTCAGAAATAAGCAGAGAAAAAGTAGTAGTAAAGCCCAAATTGCAAGCAAACAACAAGAAGAAACTCAGATGAGAATGTGGAAGTATTTAAATTGAGAGTGCGAGGTGAGTAGTGTAAGATGAAAGTGTGTAAAAGTATTGAATTTTTCGAAGTCGCCTTAATGAGTATTCCAAAAAATATCCCTTAAGTGCAAAAGGGTAGTCCCCTTTTGTAGTGCAGAAGACATGTAAGAAAAGGTAAGAAAATAGGTTTGCAATCAATCACATAAAATCTCCCTTTAGTTAAGGGATTCTAATTTCAAACAGGTAGAAGACAGTTAAGAAAAGAATTTGACTGAGATCTTTTCCCAAGTAACCCTAAAAGGGTAAATACATAGGGGTTTATTTAAGGAAAAAGTCCAGTGGTACACGGTTTGTGAAAGAATAAGGAAAGGGAATCAATCAAACAACCAGTAAAATCAAAACTGCAGGCCTTGTTCGAATGAACCAAGTCAGGAAAAGAGAGGAAATGGTTTTACTTAAGAAAAATCAATAACAATCAATCAAACCTTGCTAAAAGAATTCGAAATCAATCATAATTGGCAAGACTCTTTTTGAAAGAAGAACTTCTCGTAGATAAAGCACTCAAATATAAAAAATATAAGGAGTTGTCATGCTTATTAGAAAAGATTATCGTAGAAACAATCATAAAAAGGTTCAGTTCCAATTTATAGACTTAGAATGAGTCTGAGAGTTTGGGGTTTCAAAGTAGAACCCCAGTCCAAACACAATGATCGAACTTTTCCAAAGAAACCTCCAAATCCTAGGATTTTAACTCGAATCAGATACAGAGATGAGAGGGCAAGCCATTGAAATAGACTCAGAGGTCTCTTTTAGAGACTCATGAGAAACCAACATACATGATAGCAGATTTGAAAGCATAAAGAACATGTTTGAGAAAAGCTCGAAATTTAAGCAAGTTCAGAAGAGAGAAGAAGTGATGTAAACTTAAGAAACAGTAAAGGAGGCATGCTTATAACTCAAACAAAAATCTAGTAAAGCAAACAAACTTAAGAACTCAGTAGGAAACACATTCAGTAGAAGAATACTAGAAAATATAACAAAATTTAACATGCAAGCCTAGCTTGAAGGCACAGTAGAATACAAAAATAAAGAATAATCGTGTTTAGAAGAAAACAGAAGAACAACACATGCATGGTAGAAAAGAAGCATACAAGCATAGTATAGATGAACACATATAAAGAAAAGAATTAGAAAGATGTTTTTTGAAAACATTTCAAAAACCCTAAATCAAATAGAAACATTTTTTGAAAGAAAGATTTGGAAAAACACTTTAAACATCCAGTAGAACACAAATATATCACGGATCTAAGAAAACAAACAAAGAAAACCTCGAATAGCTTAGGATTTCGAAGAAACCCTAGAAATGAGAAAGGCTTGGAAGAAAACTCCGATCTTGCGTCGGAGAGGTAGAATCAGGCCCCTGATGCTTGAATTTGACGGAGCACAGGCCGGAGAGGCTATAGGTCTAAGAAGGTCTGGAGGAGAACCATTGAGGTCATACCTCAAAGCTTCAAACAACTATGGTCTAATGGTGGAGAGGGGTGAGTATGGACCATCTATGGCCCGAGAAGCCATGGATTCCGGTGGAAGCATGGTGGAAAATGGTCGGAGATGGTTAGGGTTTCGAAAAACCTTCGAGAGAGTTTGAGAGTGGATAGTATTCAAGGGTGGCGGACTAAACGAAATGGGGGGATTAGGGTGTGGTAGGTGAATTAAAAAGGAATGGGGTGATCCTTGCCGTTGATCAAAATGATCAACGGCTTGGATTGAAAGGAAATCCGGGCGGGTTAAATAAATGGGTTAAGGGGTTGAGTAAAATTGGAATTGGGCCGGTCCAATTGGGGTTAGGATTAGGTGAATTTGAGGGATAAAATTGAAATGTAAATAGGCTGTAATTGCAAGGAAATGAGGCTAAATGTTAAATGACCAGTTTTCCCTTTTATTTTTATAGAACTAGTAAAAATGATTTTAAAAAAAAATTAAAAGTACTGAGTCAGTTAATAACACATGAATATTAATTTAAAAATTCTGGAACCAATTTTTATAATTAAAATGCTATTAAACTTAAACTAGGCTAGATTGCAATTATATGCAATTTAGCTTTTAAAATACCAAATAAATTTGTAAAAATGTACATTAATAACCTTAACTATATTTTGGTATAAAGGTGGGAATAAAATATATTATTCACCAAAATTGATAATTTTGGGAATAATTACTGATTTTGTACTGCTAATAAATTAATTTTTTTTAAAATCTTAAAAACAATTGAGAAAAAAAATACTAAAATCCTTGACCATGCTTTTATATATATATATATATATATAAAAATACATAAGGAAAAATTGGGTATCAACAAGTGCCTTGCTTTACCCGGAAAGGATGAAGAGTTGTCGGGTAATGATATGATGGCCAATTTGACCGAAATGGTTTGAAGAATTTTGACCGAGCTCTGATTCCTGAGCTGCCTATATATCCCTGGTTTCATAGGAATCAGGCCATATGTAGTTCGAGACACATCAGCGGAATATACCGATGGAGATTTTCCAAGAACGGATGCGAAGTATGGTCAAAATCTAGTAGGCTATAAGAACCGGAGTGGGATCGCTCCTACTGAGACGGCCGTTGCTAGTCGGTGTACCTGCAAATAAGAAATACGAACATATATTGTGCATAAACTTAAACATGATGCAAGTTCCCGTTGAACCATGGATGATGTCCTTGGACGGTTTAGATGATGTCCTCAGACCATGACGTCCTGGGCAATAAAGTATATAATAACGGATTCACTGGCTATGAAATGGTGTTCTTGGGCTATGAGAATGATTCCTCAAAACCATGACGCCTTTGAATAATGATATGCAAGAGATAAGAGTGGGGTCCTTAGTCCATGGCATGGCGTTCTCGGGCTATGGAAATGGTGCCTCCGAACAATGATGCTCTTGGAGAAGTTGGCAATCTTTCAGCCTATGAAATGCAAAAGGTGGTGAACTTTCTGCCCATGAGATACAGAGAGTGGCTATCTTTCAGCCAATGCAAGGTATAAATGAAGTGACGATCTTTCAGCTAATGCAGGATTTAAAAGGTGGCGATATTCAACCGATGCAGATGTAAACAAAAAGTGGCGTACTTTTAGCTGATGCAAGATTTAAATAAAAGTGGCGATATTTCAGCTGATGCAGATGTAAACAAAAAGCGGTGCTATTTTAGCCGATGCAGGATTTAAATATAGGTGGCAATATTTTAGCCATGCAAAAATAAATTAAAATGGCGATATTCCAGCCATGTAGGATGGAGATAGAGCTTAGTCTCGTAAGGAAGAAAGGTAGCCTTATGCAATGCAGATAAATGCAGGATGGAGGTAGAGCTTAACCTCGGAAGGCAGAAAGGTAGCCTTATGTAATGCAGAGAAATGCAGGGTAGAGGTAGAGCTTAACCTCGGAAGGCAGAAAGGTAGCCTTATTCAATGCAGAGAAATATAGGGTGGAAGTAGAGCTTAACCTCAGAAGGCAGAAAGGTAGCCTTATGTAATGCAGAAAATGCAGATGGGGACAGAGCTTAGTCTCAGAAGGCAGAATGGTAGCTTTATGCAATGCCGAAATGCAGATGGAGACAGAGCTTAGTCGCAGAAGGTAGAATGGTAGCCTTATGTAATGCCGAAAAGTAAAAGGCGAATAGTAGTAAAATCTCTTAGCTGATGGCTTTATAGCTGATAGATGATTGCGATATTGTGGCTGCTGGGGATATCATGTACTAATAGCAATTGTAGATAGGTGATGGTTCTGAGAGTTATATTTCTGAGAAGTCTGAGTGTATAGATATATCTGATGATTTTGTAACTTGGGTGCCTGCATCCAAAGAAAAATCATGAGTTTTGTAAAGGGGGAATGTTAGCTCGTATCCCCGTGAAAATTGCTTGTCCTGCTCGACTATGTTCTCCATGATGTTGGATATCATTGGGGTAGCGTTGCTAAATAAAGAAATTTTGATAATAGTCATGCATGACTTAGTAAAAACATAACATAAATACATGATGGAGAGTAGTTTTCTTTAGATGAACCAACGACTACGGCGCGGTTCAAGACACTGCAACCTTTCTCGCTTCGGAATTTTGAGGGTCCTTCTCAAAATTCCACCCCAGTTTACTAGGTTGCAGCTTCTGACGGCTACGTGCGATAAATGGCTAAAACCGACTTTGGAATTTTGAGGGTCCTTCTCAAAATTCTGTCGAGTTTCCAACAGCGGGGGGAAATGAAAGTTTTATTGAATTGTGACTAAACCTATAGGGCTGCTTACGTATCCCCTCTTAAACGGGAATCATGTCAGGCATAGTTCAAATTACATCATACAGGGAAATCGTAAATGCTACACATAGTATCATTTGACTGCGTCTGAATTAATCGGCTTCGGCCAAACTTCTCCATCCATTTTTGCAAGTATGAGAGCTCCTCCTGTCAGAACCTGATGAACCATATATGGGCCTTGCCAGTTAGGAGAGAACTTCTCTTTGGCTTCATCTTGATGTGGAAAAATCTTTTTTAACACAGTTGCCCTGGTGTGAACCATCTTGGTTGACTCTCTTGTTGAAGGCTTGGAACATTCTGTTTTGATAAATTTGACCATGGTAAACTGCATTCATTCTCTTCCCATCTATAAGAGCCAACTGCTCGTAACGACTCTTCACCTATTATGCATCGTCGATCTCTGCTTCCTGTATAATCCTTAGGGAGGGAACTTCTACTTCAGCGGGAATGACCGCTTCTGTACCATAAACCAACATATAGGGAGTTGCACCAGTTTATGTGCAGACTATGGTATGATACCCTAATAAAGCAAATGATAGATTATCATGCCACTATTTATGCTTTTCTACCATCTTCCTCAATATCTTTTTGATGTTCTTGTTGGAGGCTTCTATAGCTCCGTTCATCTAAGGCTTGTAAGCTATGGAATTTGTGTGTTTGATCTTAAAGGTTTCACACATAGCTTTTATAAAATCACTATTGAGGTTGGAGCCATTGTCAGTAATGATTGATTCTAGAATCCCGAATCGAGAAATGATACGGTCACGGACAAAGTCTGCCACGACTTTCTTGGTCACTGATCTGTAAGATGCTGCTTCAACCCATTTGGTGAAATAGTCAATTGCTACTAGGATAAACCTGTGCCCGTTTGATGCGGCATGTTTGATTGGTCCGATAACATCCATTCTCCAGGGGACGAACGGCCAGGGAGAGCTTGTTGCATTAAGATCATTCAGAGGCACTTTTATCATGTCTGCATGGATTTGATAGCGGTGGCACTTTCGGACATATTGGATGCAGTCTGTCTCCATAGTCATCCAAAAATAACCTTCCCGGAGTATCTTCTTGGCTAAGACGAAACCGTTCATATGTGGACCACAGGTCCCGACATGAATTTCCTCTAGCAGCTTGGATGCTTCTTTCGCGTCGACACACCTTAATAATCCCAAATCAGGAGTCCTCCTATATAGGATTCCTCCGATGTGAAAGAAATTATTGGACAACCTTTGAAGTGTGCGCTTCTAAGTAGTATTTGCAAGTTCTGATTCTCCTTTGGCTAAATATTCCTTGATATTGTGAAACTAAGGCTTTCCATCTATTTCTTCCTCAACATGAGCACAGTAAGTTGGCTGATCATGAATCTTTACTGGAACAGGGTCTATGAAGTTCTTATCTGGATACTGAATCATAGATGATAGGGTAGCCAATGCATCGGCGAACTCATTCTCGAATCTCGGAACATGCCAGAATTCTGTCTTTGTGAACCTCTTCCTTAACTCCTGTACATGATGCAAATACGGGAGTATCTTAGAGTTCTTGGTTGCCCATTCTTCTCGGACCTGATGTATAATCAAATCCGAATCTCCAACCACTAGTAACTCTTGGACGTTTATGTCAATGGCCATCTTGAGCCCTAAGATGCAAGCTTCATACTCGGCCATATTGTTAGTGCAAGAAAACCTGAGTTTGGCAGACACTGGATAATGCTGACCGTTTCTGACACCAGGACCGCTCCTATGCCGACTCCTTTGAAATTTGTTGTTCTGTCGAAAAACATTCTCCAACCATCATAGGAATCTGCAATGTCTTGTCCTATGAATGATACCTCCTCGTCAGGAAAATATGTCTTTAGGAGTTTGTATTCTCCATCCACGGGATTATCGGCAAGATGATCTGCCAATGCATGTCCTTTGATTTCTTTCTGAGTTACGTAGACAATGTCGAATTCACTCAGCAGGATTTCCCACTTGGCTAGCTTGCCAGTGGGCATGTGCTTCTGGAAGATGTACTTCAATGGGTCCATTATTGATATGAGATACGTGATGTAAGCACAAAAATAGTGCCTCAATTTCTGAGCTACCCAAGTCATAACACAACAGGTGCATTCCTATAGAGAATACCGGGCCTCGTACGGGGTGAACTTCTTGATGAGATAATAGATGGCCTACTCTTTTCTCCCCGTTTCATCATTCTGCCCCAGAACACAACCAAATGCTCCATCTAGTATCGCAAGGTAGAGTAACAAGGGTCTACCTGGCTTGGGCGGGACCAAAACTGGCAGTGTTGACATGTACTCCTTGATTCTGTCGAAGGCTTTTTGGCAGTTACCAGTCCATTTGGTAGCGGCGTCCTTCTTCAGCATCTTAAAGATTGGCCCATATAGATGACAGTAGATTGTGCTATGAACCGGCTAATGTAGTTAAGTCTTCCCAAGAAACTCATTACTTCTTTCTTGTTCTTTGGCGGTGGCAATTCTTGAATAGCTTTGACCTACTTAGTGACCTCTTCCTTGATTTTCAAACTCATGTCAGGTTTGAACTTTATGAGCTTCTGCTTCACTAGTGGACAAGCCGGATCAGTCGGCAATTTGTAAGCCACAATGGATGTGCTTACACCAGTCATGTTGTCGTATGATCAGGAAAATATGTCTTCACACTCTCTTAGAAACTCTTTCTTTGTTCTCTGACGGTGACAAGTGAATGCTGATTCACATTTCTTTGGTATTTTTTGCATCTCCCAAGTTAACAATCTCAGTCTCGTCCAACTTGGACTTAGGCCTATTTTCGAAATTCTCAACTTCCTTAACAATCTCTTCTGGTATATCATCTTCCTCTAAATCTATGTCCATTTGTTGCGTTGTCTCATTGCATGTCACAGTCGTTGGTTCATCAAGACACGTAATAGTAATGCTGTTTGAGTAAAGTATTGAGAGAAAATAATAAGAGTGAGATTTATAAGAAAATTGAAATACTTTAATAAATTCCATAAGTGCTTTGAACATTGGAGCTCTTTCTTGCGAAAAATAAAAATGCGATAGAAAAATAAACTAGTAAAATAAAATAGTGCGTGGTGCTTTGTTTATCCTTGCTACCCCGAGGCATGTCGGGCTCTGGTAATTCTGACGGTCTAGTTGTCGAGGAGTGCTCCTTTGTTTACGGCCTGTATGGAATGGCCTTTCTCCCTCTCCTTCTTAAAAATAACACATCAATCCATGTCATCATATTCTAGGAACAAGTTCTTCATTGCTGCTGGTGCTTCCTCTTCTTCAGACCCGTAGATAACCTCGGCTGGCTGGAAGGTATGCTCCAAACGGGGTATCAGCTACTCCAATTGATAGTAAGGACTGCGCCAGGGTGGCGACCATTCCTTGAATTCTTTCCAGGTATACTCATATCACAATTCGAAGGTGGTGCCATGCTTCTTGAGCTTGATGGGCTTAGCGATTCCTTGGAGATTCTTTCCAAGTCCCTTGCCAGGCTCATACCCACTCCAATTCAATATGCTTTCAATTTTGTTGTCCCACCATTTGTCTTTATTGACGACGTTGACTCGCTTAATGTGGTGGTAAGTTTCCCCACCTATTCTTCTTCTTCCTCCAATTGCTAGAATGGTCTGGCGACTATATATGGGATTACCACCGTCACCATGAATGATCACCTCCTGGTGATTCCACTTAAATTACACTACCTGATGTAGTGTTGATGCCTCGGCCCCGATGGCATGAATCCATGGTCGTACCAACAATAGATTGTAAGACGCCGGCATGTCTATCACTTAAAAATCAACATCAACCCAAGTAGGCCCTATTTGCAAACGTAAGCTAATTTCCCTAATAGTGGACCTTTGAGAACCATCGAAAGCCTTAACGTTGATGGCCTCATCCTTGATTTTATACATCCCTTTTCCTAATGTCCTAAGTGTTACCAACAGACAAATATTGAGACTGGACCCTCCATCGACCAGGATCCTGGTAATAAAATAATCTTCACACTACACAGTGATATGCAATGCCTTGTTATGACTCAATCCTTCCGGTGGCAGCTCACCTTCATGGAAGGTGATATTGTGACTCTCCAATACTTGACCTAGCATGTTTTCCATTTATCTTTTAGTGACATTGTTGGGTATATACACCTCACTCAGCACCTTCAACAAGGCATTTTTGTGTATATCAGAACTTAATAGCAAAGCCAGGATAGAGATCTGGGCCGGTGTGTTGTTCAGCTGGGCAATGACTGAGTATTCCTTCGCTTGTATCTTTCTCCAGAGATCATTGGGCCCGATTTCAATAATGGCTTATCAACCAGAGGTGTGCTTACTCGACTCAACCAAGTGTTCCGAGGTATAAACCCTGCTGGTTCTTGTCATACCCTGTGCCGCAACTACTTATCTGGATTTGGCTTTCTCTTTTCTCCTTGACTCGGCTGTGTAGTCCTATGGTATGGCTTTTATGTGGAATGGTGCTATGGCTGACATTGATACTGGAATGGGTACCCTTGCTTTGGAAGGTAACATAACAACCTCAAATGGCGCAGGTTCCTTTGGGGACCCAAACTCGACCTCAATTGGTGTTGGCGTCTTTGCAGAGGACGATGTTTCAAGATCAAGTGGTATGGACATGTTCACCTCAGTGTCTTCAAAAGTCTGAATTTGGACCACAATTGGGTTAAGGGTGACTGTTGGTTTCTTTGGTTCGTGACCTTCTACTATCAACTCGATCGATCCCTTGGGGTCTCAATCATCTTCTATCTCAATCATGTGAATGCCCCCACCCTTATGGTCTTGTAGAGAGTTGTTGCGGACATTCGGAGCAGTCTCCTTTTCCACGATGATCTTCTTGTCAATCAAAACTTGGATCTTATCCTTCATAGAGCAGCACTCATCAATGGTATGCCCCTTCATGCCGAAATGGTATGTAGAGGTTTTGTTTGAGTTAACCCATTGGAAGGGAATTTCAAGGGTTATGGAAGGGATAAGGGTGACGTAACTAGCTACTTTGAGCCTTTCATACAGCTGGTTGATAGGTTCAGCAATGGCAGTATACTATTTGGGAGGTCTGCGATCGAAATTTAGTTGGGGTCTAGGAAAGTTTTGGCGAGGGGGAGGTGATTGATAGTGGGCTTGTTGGGTGTTGTAGGCTTGGTAGACGTGTGCAGGTTGGGAGTATCTGGGTGAAGTAGGCTGATATGTGGATGGTAGAGGTGATTGGTCAGTAGGTGGTGGAGCTTGATAAGAGGGCGAGGGTGCTTGGTAATTTGGGGTAGGTTGATATGTGAGCGGAGATATTGGGTAGGTTTGGTATTTAATTGGGGATTTTGTTCTCTGTGCAACCATCACGACGCTTAAGTCTCTTTTTATTGGACGTGCCACCAGACTGTAGAGCCTTGTTGGTATCCTACAAAGCTTCAAGGTTTGTGACCATACCACTTTTAATACCTTCATCAATCCTCTCCCCTAGCTTGATAATGTTGGAAAATTTCTGGCTTTCAATCAACATCAACCTTTCGTAGTACTGTGGGTCTTGAACTTGGATGAAAAAACCTGTTCATTTTTTATTCTTCTAAAGATGGTCTGATGTTAGCAACTTCTGATCTCCAACGAGTAGCATACTCGCGGAATGTCTCCATAGGTTTCTTCTTTAGGTTCTTGATATAGAACAAATCTGGCGCATTCTCCATGTTGAATCTAAACCTATCCATGAAATCGGATGCCATACTCACCCAATTCGTCCAATTCTTTGGGTCTTGGCTAATGTATAAAGACAGAGCATCTCCTTTCAGACTTCTCATAAAAATCTTCATGCAAATCTTTTCATCCTTTCCTACTCCGACAAGCTTGTCGCAGAATGTCCTCATATGGAATCTGGGATCCCCTGTGCCATTAAACATCTCAAACTTGGGAGGTTTGTATCCCTCGGGAAGTTCGACATCTGGTTGTATGCAAAGGTCTTTGTAGTTCAATCCCTCGATTCCCTTGCTTCCTTGAACACCCTGAACTCGGCTAGTCAGCTTCTTGAGTTCTGCGGCCAAATTCCTGATAAGCGAGTCTTTGTCATCAGACTCAAGTGTGCTTGAAATAGGTTGAGTAGAATGTGGTATGGTTTCCACATAGATGGGGGTGTTATGATGAGTGTGGAGATGATCATTAGTGGAGTTCAGTGGTTCAGGGATGAGCATTGGGGTGTTGTTGGAAGTGTGGCAAGTGTTACAGTGGTGATGGGGAGCGGGTTGGTTTTGTGGTTTCAGGATGTTTTGTGGAGGTGTGGGGTTTTGAGTGTTGGGATAGTTGACATCTGGAGTGGTGAGGGAAAATGACAAGCTTGCCAAGTTCCGAACTTGGTCCAGTTCTTCTTGAAATTTCAACAACTTTTGCTTGAGTTAGGAAGCAGTTTCTTTGGAAACCTGAATACCCTGAGTAACCTCTACCCGTTCGACTGAGTTTTCCTTTCTGATGTTGCCCAAATCCTCCATTTTCCCTTGTTCCTATTTCTGACGGGACTAGGAGGAAGAGTAGGTGAGGGCCCTTAGATCTTGTGGAGTATGATGACGATGCCAGAGTGCACGAACTAACCTTTGGGGAGGGGAATAAACAAAAGTAAAAACAAAACAAGGTGCGAGTTAGTGAGGATTATAAGAAAAGATGTTGCGATATTTAAACACATAGTGCGAGAATATAAATTATGTCCTAATTTAGGAGCCTCGTTGTGCCCGAGGTAGGCCTAGCGAAAAGTTGATAGGAGAACTTATAATGCTAAATGCCTCATTTTATTGATAAAATAAGACGAATCCCAAAACGACACTAAAATAGCATAAGATAAAATGTCACTAATGGCCATTGGCCTTATTACATTTAAGGAAAAAGAAAAGGAATCCTAACTACTTGGTCCTAGAAGGGCCTTCCCCAGACTCGGCATCTTTGGCTCCGTCGAATAGATTCACCAGCTCACGAAGTCCTAGCAGCAAGTAGGCTCTGGCCAGGTGTCCACCTTCATTTTTCGAACAAGAGTCTGATCACTGGAGTGAAAATCCTTCCACCAGCTTAGCAGTTTGGGGTGTATGTTGGTGACCTTTCCAAATCTGGGGACTTCGTGCCTCATTTTCTGCAAGACAAAAGTGTCAGACCCTTACCCCCGCCAGACTCGACTATTAATATCAACAATTAGCATAAGAATCATTAGTTCTCCAAATGAATGCACAGAACGTGGTAGCGTCCGTTTGGGTTTCAGGGAAACCCAGTGGACTTTGGACAACGCTGTCTTAAAGAGTCATTATGCGAACAACATAACTGACTTGGCTAGGTTTGACAATGATGCATGCACAATTAAACAGAGTAGGGTTCCTATGGGGTATTAGACTGGTACCCTTGAGCGGACAACTTAAAAGGGAAAGGAACGAAACCGTCGACTACACCGTTGATCGACTGGTTTTACCACAAATACGCCTTTGCCAAATTTAGGGGGTGATAATATCGGAAGGGCATAACCACTCATTATAAGTGTTGCTATGGTATTTTGTTTTGCACGAGTGGAATATGATGTTGAATATGCAATTACAAGAAATTAAACAAGTTGTCACGCATTTGCATGTTCATAAAGTAATGATTACAACAGTTTCTCATAATTTACAATAACATTAAAGGAAAGCCATAAAGGAAGGCATTAAGAGAGATAAAGAAAAGAAACAAAGAGCCAAGTCATTTTCGTAGTAAAAGAAGGAAAAAAACTTAAAGGCACTTAAACAAGTAAAACATATAAAGAAATATAAAGTCACAAATAACATGCAATAGTAAAAGCCTAAAGAATTTCCTAGTAGAGTCGCCATGCTGTCGATGCCCCCTTTTTCTCGCAAAATTGGGTTTATGACATTTGGGCGTACAAATCTTTTCCTTTTGGGAATTGGGTTTGCAATTTAGAAGAGTCGCCACCTAATGATTAAATGCATTAGGACACTAAAAAATGAACTAAATTCAGAGAACCAAAGGTTGGGTAAGGGCTTGAAATTATCTCGAGGGGAAGGTGTTAGGCACCCCTCAAGATCCACTAGTGTGGTTTCCGGCCATGCAACAATTGTGACTTTAAATACAAACAACAAGTAAATAATCAAGCATTGTAAATACTAGGTAACTTTCACATAATGGTTGTAAACAAAAGAAGTACATGAGGTTTAAAGAGTGCTGAAATTCGGAAGAAGGTAGTTTTGCGATTAAAGAAAAGATACACAAGTAAAGGGGAAGGGGTCAAATAATTGATGCAAGTCACTTAAAAAAAGAAGTGATCAGACAATTAAAAGAGAGATTTTCATAATAGGTGCAAGTAATTGAAGTAAAAAAAGAAGTTGAAGAAACTGAAAACTAGACAGCTTTAGAATTATGGGAAAAGGAAGTAAACAAGTAAAGAGGAAGGGGGTCCTAGGTTTATAAATAACATGGATCACCCCACACATCAACCAGTAACCATTTATACACGTGGTGTTATCGCGTGGTCATCATATCCATGTTTACCCTTACCCACCCAGTTGAGGTTTGTAAATCGCGAACTGGTCTCGTTACTTATTGCATGCTATTACCCGTCCCAATCCTATCATCACCATAGGTATTAGGGACTATTAGTCCTAAAGGGGAGGGAAAAGGACAAAAGTCTAAGGCGATATTCAAAACATACATGACAAGTATGAGGAAGCACATAACAAACAAGTCTCAAACAAACCCCCTTACAACATAAAGAACATATAGTTTTAGCATGTCTTTCAGATACTGATTAAGTCTTTAATTATACTTAAACGTTAAGGCGTGGCTGATTTATCACATATTATCAGATAAGAAGTCCAAATTAGGCATGTCTGCAGGTTGTACTTATTAAAGACTGGTGTAGTTAATTGACTACCTAATTGCTTGCCTAGGTGAGACATATAGGCATGATATCTAGCAATGCGAAGTATACTGATTTTAAAGAAAGGTTTCTGATTATATACTAACATAAACTCTGCAAATGTTGAGAATCAAAACTGTTGATTTTAGACTTGATTCAGATTCAATTGATTACCCTTATAGACATGCTTTCTAAGCGTGACTATTTTTAAAACATTTACAGAAGTGCAAAGGTCCTATAGGCATGGTATCTATAATGCAATTTTATTATTTTTAACCTATAAACCATTTTCCTAAATGTGAGCACGTGATTCTTGCCTCACATGAATTGCTCCCACAAAATCAAAACAAAAAATTATTTGTTTTATTGTGTGTAATTTTGTGAATTTTCGGGGTATTTTTTATCATTATTTGCATTTGTCTGTGCATGTTTATTTTAGTTTAAATTATGGAAAATACAAAAATATATATATATATATATATATATATATATATATATATATATATATATATATATATATATATATATATATATATATGTTGCATTCACATTTAGGTTTTAATTAGACGTTATGGAGTTAATCAATATAATTATTTTACAAAAAATAAAAATCATAAAAAATAACGTATTTGGCATTTTTAGTGTTTAGTTTCAAATTTTATAATTTTTCTTTTAGTTTGGTATTTATTTATGAGTGATAATTATTATTAAGTGTTAATTAGTATTTCTTAATTAATTTGGCCTTTTATGATTTAATCTAGGGTTTTTAGTTTTAATTTTTGGAAAATATTTTGAAAAAAAAGAGAAAAGAATTAAAAGAAATAGAGGGAAGCCAAATTTGGGCCAAACTCAATAGGCCCAAAACACACACACCTGAAACCCAGCAAAAAACCGGCCCAATCCCACACCCCAACCTGGTTGTCATGACCCCAATCCCGATTGTGATGGCGCCCAACATCGAATGCTAGGAAAGCCCAACCATATAGCACTCACAACTCAACCACGCATCCCATTTTCCAATTTATAGCATTAGATTATCAGATCCTATAGTTCTAAACAGTGATTATAGACAAAAGTGGTACGAAAATCACAACAACTGCCAATAAAACTCCCAAAGACCTGGGGTCATGAGTCTAGAGCCTCTAAGATAACAAAATAATACATCCCCAATAATAGTGATGTTCTAAAATGCGGAAAAAATAATGGGATAGGGGAGGATTCGGGTCCTGCGAACGTCAGGCAGCTACCTCGACAACTTCTGAGAAACTCTGAAGTAGAAAATAGCCCAACTATGCTCCCGGGACACCTGAATCTGCACACGTGGTGCAGGGAGTAAAGTAAGTACTTCCAACTCAGTGGTAATAGACATGTATAATGACTGATAGTAAGAAATCCCGAAATACAACAATGCAAAGCTATAACCAACACTCCTACACATTTAACGGTGATACAACAACAACTAATGACAGATAAAACAGGAAGATATCGATGCATGAATGCAATGCAATGCACATGACTGTTGCGGCGCGCAGCCCGATCCATTTGGGTACCCGAGCTCACTGTAGGGGTTCAGACTCCGGAGGGGCTCCTACAGCCCAAGCGCAATATCATCGTAACATTGGCTGCAGCGTGCAGCCCGATCCACAATCAGTCCAATTATATGCATGCAAGCACACGGGCATAGTCAAACTTACCATTTTTAGTTCCAATTATCACAAATTATAAATTAAGTGGTTAAAACCTTAGAATTTTTACTAGCTATTTGGAGAAAGTGTTTAACTCAGGACAGATATCATGAAAACATGCTAAACATCATGGAAACAGTGATAATAATCCCTACGGGATCCAAATAATCGGCATACAGCCCAAATATATCCATAACCATCCAAGTAGGAGGTTTGCCAACTAATTTTTAACCAATAACACAGTACGAACATCATTCGGTCGGACTAAGCCATAGTCCCCAATCACAATCGACCCCGCAATCACCGTAGAGTACGTGTCTCGACTCAATATAGCGTCACAGTGTGATATACTGGGGTTTCAAACCCTCAGGTCATCATCTACATCTATTACTCACCTCAAACCGGCCACGAGACTAGTCCGCTAAGCCTTTCCCTCTTGAATCAACCTCCTCACGCGCCGAATATGATAAAAACCACAAGGAATATGTTATAATAAGCTAATGGAACATAACCCAATTGAAATAACTCGAAAAACACCCAAAAACACGAAGTTGGCAAAACCCGAGACCCGAGCCCACTTCTAAAAAAAGTACAAAATTCACATCAACGGATTCTTCGTCTCACCACGAGTCCGTACATACCAAATACACAAGAATCGGATTCCATTTGACCCATCGAATCGTCAATATAAACTCTCTTAGGTTTCAAGCCCTAACCTCCATTTTTACCCATTAATTCCTTGAAATTCAGTGTTTAATCAATGGTTTTACACTATAAAAACATCATCTGAGTCAAATGATTCATACCTGAGGAAACCCCTTTGATTTCTCTCAAAAATCACCCAAGAGCCGCCTAAGTCGAAGTCCCAAAATGTTTTCCTTCTTTTCCCAATTCGTGAACACTGTTCACTATATCTCCAGGTCGTTTTTCGCTTATGCGGTCAAATTACCGCACCTGTGGTCCCGCACACGCGACCAAAATGACCGCTTATGCGGTCTCACTTTAAAACCCTGGTACCGCTTCTGCGGTCTTAAACCGCTTATGCCGTTGCCGCTCCTGCGATCAAGATAACCGCTTATGCGGTGTCCACAATACTCTCATGACCGCTTCTGCTGTCGAATACCGCACCTGCGGTGCCCGCTTTTGTGGAAAGGCTTTCGCTTATGAGGAATATGCCAGGCCCCTCCAGGACCACTTATGCGACCCCATAGCCGCATCTGCGGTACCGCTCCTGCGGCTCCTTTTTCGCAGATGCGGAAATACCAGAATTCAAAAAGATCAGACCTGTTGTAAGCTTCCAAAATTCCCGTTTAAGCATCCGATATCACCCCGAGTCCCCCGGGACCTCAACCAAAAGCACCAACACATCCTAAAACCTTATTCAAACTTGCTCGAACCATAAAAACACTATCGTTAACATCAAAATCATCAAATTTCACCAAATTAAAGCCTAAGTTCTTCAAGAACTTGCGAAATGCATTTTCGATCAAAAACCCAACCAAACGATGTCTGAATGACCTAAAAATATGTAGATATATCCAAAATCACCTAACGAAGCTACTGTAACTCTCAGAATTCCATTCCGACCCTCGGATCAAAATCTCACCTATCAACCGGAATTCACCAAAATTCAAACTTCGCCAATTCAAGCCTAATTCTACACCGAGCCTCCAAAATCAATTCCGATCGCACTCATTCATCACAATTCATCCCCCAAAGCTAACCAAATCACCGGAATTCACATCCGATCGTTCTAACTATATAGTCAACTTTCGGTTGACTTTTCCAATACAAGTTTTCTTCTAAAAGGCTAAGTGTCTCATTCCCAATTAAAACCAATTCAATTATATCCGATCAACTCAAATACTGACATTGAAACATAGAGCAACATAATATGGGGGAAATGGGGCGGTAACTCACGTGACAACGGGCCGGGTCGTCACACCCTCCCCAACTTAAATAAACGCTCGTCCTCGAGCGTAGCCAAAGTTGTCCTAGAAGCCAACCAATAGCTAAATGACCTTACCAAGCATATACCCGGGGTTATCCCTCGTCACCTTATCTTACATAGGTTCTATAATACAACTCCGCTGAAATTTCACAGTCCATCTGGCCATAAACCGTAGAACCACATTGCACCTTCCGAAATCATACTCAAAATCAGAACCTCACGTCAATATTCATAATAAACTCTTACCAACTGTAATAAACTATTCCTGCAACCTCAGGGGAAATCATACAATATATCACACAATCCAACACTCGAAACGATAGTCACTATTCACAGCAATTGCCTCCAATACTCAATTACCGATAGGAACCTCTTATTAGCTAAAGACCCATTCCAACACTTCATATCCTATCAATGATAATGAAACCTACAGCAAACCGTAACCATTTCTCAAATCAACCACTCATGAATCACTCCCTTTTTGACTAATACCACAGCAGATTTTCGGGCCAAACCTCGATATGAACCCTCTAATCAGCTGAAATCACATCTGTTCGCATTTATTAATGACTCCAACGATCACCTCGAATTCAACGCACCACTCTGGTGATATAACACCTCATCATAGGCCTAAGCCCCAACTTGCATAATCCACGCACCAATGATGGGCGGTCTGAACATGCTCAAATCATGACAAATGACTCAAACGAAAGAGCTGTAACTCAAACTCCTCGGTACTATCACAACACAAGGCTGGGACCCCATCCTACATCATAGAAATAGAATACCTGAACCTACCCCGAAGGGTCCAATCTCCTCGTAACCTCGATACAATGCGCGATCTTTTCCAAACACTGTTACACGTGAAGCACCTCAAGTCACCATGCTCAAAATAGACAGCCACACACAGATTGATGTCTGAAACCAAGCAATCCATCACACCCATGGTAAAGCAAGTAATATACGCCATTCAATACTGAAAGGACACGATGCGCCATTCGCCGAGCAACACCCAATACGGACTTTCTTTAGAAACCAGGAAGCAAGACATACCAAGTAACATATGGATAACTATTCTCAACAACACCTTGTTGCTTAGTCATATGAGGATCATTCACCCTAATCCTCTGAAGATCGATCCTTAAATCACCTGCAGCTGCCCATGCTGATTAAGAATTTAATGACTTCCCTTTCCGAACAAAACCAAACCTTACACACATAAATCCCAATCCTCCACAACATATCGCATATACCATGCCATACTAGGATAACATGAGAACTTTAATCTCCCTTCCATGCCGCAGACATCAACGCACTCAACCAGTTAAGAAATTTCATTGATCCCATTTAGAAGAAAAATCATTACACACTCCATGCTTCGCATACCCATAAGAAATATACTCATCTTCAAACCATGGTAAAACCCGACAAGAACATCTCTACCAACTCCATTTGTACAAGCTAAACTGCCAGGACAGAATCCTTCTATCTAAACCGAGCTGAGCAAGTCGTCAAAACTCAAGAGCATTGCTGCAAATTGCCTGTAAAAGCCCATTACTTCGAACACATACAAGGAATTAATCATATCTTTACCATACCGATTCGGTCTATTATCAAGCTATTCCTTCTATCAAATTTCTCTTTTTATTCATCATCCACTTGATATTTCTCCCTTGCTGTAGCATCACAATGCCTCAATCCGGGCTCACCACAAGAGATTCAAACGTAAGACCACACTGTCTAAGACCCATAGGCTACTGATTACTCTCTCAATGCTTCCTAGAAATACCACGTTCCAGAATGCTTTACTTGAAGAACTCCCTGCGAATCGGAATTTGTTACCATTACTTCCCAGATATTGATACATAGAATCCCATACTTAACATAAAATACCAAAAGTCCCGATCCTTTCCTAATGAAAACACAGATCCTCGGATGCTGAAATCCTCTACAAACCTCGCATTCATCCCTACATCATCTGAGTCCACTCTCTTAAGTGACCTGAATTTATAAAGCTTCAACACGTACCCTTCAATTACACGTGAGGTATTCTAATAGTATACATAAGAATCGTACCCCTTAAGAACACTTCGCAGGAGATATCCCACATGCTTCGCCTCAATTTAATATTTCAGCACACCTTCCACCACCATACACATAACACATCCATTAAGTCTTCCTGATTCTGAACTCATATTGCCACACGTAGTGTACTTCACTTCCCAACTAGGAGACACAAAAATATTCTTCACGCACCGATATTTGGGATACATATCAAACCACAATAGGAAACTAATCACTTAACAGTTCATCTATTATCCCGCAGACTCCTTCGTCACTACCAAGTCATATAATAACATCTCATCACATGAATACCAAACTGCCATTCCGGCTAATAACGACAATACCGAACATATAAGTTCAAAACACTTGCTCACACAATCAGCACCTCAGTGCTCCAGCCATAGGCAAGATCCGGCCTCAAGTCCTCCAGACTGGCCCAACATCGAACTGATGGGATCGCATCTCGCCCCTAGATCGGGGAATCACAAGCCATCAGGGCACTTATAATACTGAGCGCTCATGTGCGAATACAAACGTGTGGAAGGAATTTCAAGAGTTATATCTCAAGCAGAATCAACTACGCACGATAAGGATTCCAAGAAAGTGAAGTTTTCCTAAAGGTTCTACAGCCTCTCGAGGATAAATACAGACGTCTTTGTAGCGATCCGCGAGAATCTACTAACTGGCTCATGACTCATGAGGCCTAGTAACCTAGGCTTTGATACCAACTTGTCACGACCCCAATCCCGGTCGCGATGGCGCCCAACATCGAATGCTAGGGAAGCCCTACCATATAACACTCACAACTCAACCACGCATCCCATTTTCCAATTTATAGCATTAGATTATCAGATGATATAGTTATAAATAGTGATTATAGACAAAAGTGGTACAGAAATCACAACAACTGCCAATAAAACTCCCAAAGACCTAGGGTCATGAGTCTAGAGCCTTTAAAATAACAAAATAATACATCCTCAGTAATACTCATGTTCTAAAATGCAGAAATCATAACGGGATTGGGGAGGAGTTGGGTCCTGCGAACGTTAGGCAGCTACCTCGACAACTCATGAGAAGCTCTGAAGCAGCAAATAGCTCAACTATGCTCCTGGGACACCTGAATCTGCACACCTGGTGCAGGGAGTAAAGTGAGTACTTCCAACTCAGTGGTAATAGACATGTATAATGACTGGTAGTAAGAAATCCCGAAATACAACAATGCAAAGCTATAACCAATACTCCTACACATTTAACGGTGATACAACAACAACTAATGACAAATAAAGCAGGCAGATATCGATGCATGAATGCAATGCAATACACATGACTGCTGCGGCGCGCAACCCGATCCATTTGGGTACCCGCGCTCACTGTGGGGGTTTAGACTCCGGAGGGGCTCCTACAGCCCAAGCACAATATCATCGTAACATTCGCTACGGCGTGCAGCCCGATCCATAATCAGTTCAATTATATGCATGCAAGCACACGGGCACAGTCAAACTTACCATTTTCAGTTCCAATTATCAGAAATTATAGATTAAGTGGTTAAAACCTTAGAATTTTTACTAGCCATTTCGAGACAGTGTTTAACTCAGGACTGATATCATGAAAACATGCTAAACATCATGGCAACAGTGATAATAATCCCTACGAGATCCAAATAATCGGCATACAGCCCAAATATATCCATAACCATCCAAGTAGGAGGTTTGCCAACTAATTTCTAACCAATAACTCAGTACGAACATCATTCGGTCGGACTAAGCCATAGTCCCCAATCACAATCGACCCCGCACTCACTGTAGAGTACGTGTCTCGCCTCAATATAGCGTCACAATGTGATATACCGGGGTTTCAAACCCTCAGGTCATCATCTACATATATTACTCACCTCAAACGGGCCACGAGACTAGTCCGCTAAGACTTTACCTCTTGAATCAACCTCCTCACATGCCGAATCTGATCAAAACCACAAGGAATATGTTATAATAAGCTAATGGAACATAACCCAATTGAAAGAACTCGAAAAACACGAAGTTGGCAAAACCCGAGCCCCGGGCCCACTTTATGAAAAATTACGAAATTCATATCACCGGATTCCTCGTCTCACCACGAGTCCGTACATACCAAATACACAAGAATCGAAGTCCATTTGGCCCCTCGAATCGTCAATTTAAACTCTATTAGGTTTCAAGCCCTAACCTCCATTTTTACCCTTTACTTCCTTGAAATTCAGTGTTTAATTCATGGTTGTACACTATAAAAACATCATCCGAGTCAAATGATTCATACATGAGGAAACACCTTTGATTTCTCTCAAAAATCTCCCAAGAGCTGCCTAAGTCGAAGTCTCAAAATGTTTTCCTTCTTTTCCCAATTTGTGAACACTGTTCACTATATCTCTAAGTCGTTTTCCGCTTATGCGGTCAAATTTCCGCACCTGCGGTCCCGCACACGCGACCAAAATGACCGCTTATGCGGTCTCACTTTAAAACCCTGGGACTGCTTCTGCGGTCTTAAACCGCTTATGCGGTTGCCGCTCCTGCGATCAAGATGACCGCTTATGCGGTCTCCACAATACTCTCATGACCGCTTCTGCGGTCGAATACCGCACATGCGGTGCTCGCTTTTGCGGAAAGGCTTCCGCTTATGCGGAATATGCCAGGCCCCTCTAGGACCGCTTATGCGACACCATAGCCATATCTGCGGAACCGCTCCTGCGGCTCCTATTCCGCAGTTGCGGAAATACCAGAAGCCAAAAAGATCAGACCTGCTGTAAGCTTCCAAAATTCCCGTTTAACCATCCGAAATCACCCCGAGGCCCCCGGGACCTAAACCAAAAGCACCAACATATCCTAAAACCTTATTCAAACTTGCTCGAACCATCAAAACACTATCGTTAACATCAAAATCATCAAATTTCACCAAATCTAGCCTAAGTTCTTCAAGAACTTCCGAAATGCATTATCGATAAAAAACCCAACCAAACGATGTCCGAATGACCTGAAAATTTGCAGACATATTCAAAATCACCTAACAAAGCTATTGCAACTCTAGGAATTCCATTCCGATCCTCGGATCAAAATCTCACCTATCAACCGGAATTCGCCAAAATTCAAATTTCGCCAATTCAAGCCTAATTCTACACCGAGCCTCCAAAATCAATTCTGATCGCATTCCTACGTCACAAATCATCCCCGAAGCTAACCAAATCACCGGAATTCACATCCGAGCCTTTTAACTATATAGTCAACTTCCGGTTGACTTTTCCAAAATAAGTTTTCTTCTAAGAGGCTAAGAGCCTCATTCCCAATTAAAACCAATTCAATTTTATCCGATCAACTCAAATACTAACATTGAAACATAGAGCAACATAATATGGGGAAAACGGGGAGGTAACTCACGTGACAACAGGCAGGGTCGTCACACTGGTCTGCCCCAAAACGACACCTAACGACACCATTTAAACGGCCTTTGATCCAAGCCATTGGATCAATTCGATCCAATGGTCAAATTCCTTCACCCTAACCTGTATTCAGCCCCGACCCATTCCATCAGAGACCAACCCGGTTTCAAGGGTGTCTGAACGACACCGTTTTGTTAAGTCAATCGATCCAAGCCGTTGATCTTAATTGATCGAACGACTTGGATTCAATATTCTACTCAGTATATAAATGTATAATCAGACCCCACCCCCTTTATCATAACCCCCTACCTATCATCTCTTCAGAGACCAAATCCCCAACCACCACACACCCCCGCTGACCGCCCGCCAAAAATCGCCCATGGCGGTTGTCAGCCACCAATCAGCAGCAAAATTACACCCTGAACTCCCCTCCACCACCTCTTTCCAAACCCTCAATCACCTTCCTTCAAACCTGGACCAAACTTCTCGAATATCGGTTTAAATCGATGAACTCTAGCGCCGCCACGATTTCCCCGGTGGCGGAGCCACCTCCAAACCGTCCCAAATCAACACCCCATAATCCCCTCACCTTCCTCTACCACAAGCCCTAACATCGTATCTTGATTTGGTGTGAGGTGTAAAGACTTGTGGATGTATATATCTAATTGTCAAAAAATGAAGCCCTGTTTTGTGGTTTAAAATCAGTGATAAGTTTTTGTTTTAAAACAATGTTTCCTTCAGGGACTCAATTTTGAGTCCACACTCTTCAGCTTCAATTTTTCTTTTAAAATTGGGCTTGCTATTGAGTTTGGCCCAAACCATTTAGAATCGCCAGTTCGCTGGCCATAATGTATTGGGCCACCCAATTCTGGTCGAATTATGTTAGTTTTTCCTTCCTAACAATTTGATCACTGGACTGGGCTTCACCTGAAGCCCAACATATTCGCTCTCCAAGCCAGCCATAATGACTATTCAAACCAGGCTTCATCAGTTGGGCCCTTGGTCCGTTTGCGCTGGGCTGATCTTTTAGTTTTAAATAAACAATACTTTCATAGGCAAGTTGATAGTTAATGTTAGTAAAATTTCCTTAAGCACATTTAACTATAGCAAGTTAGATAACTAATTAAAACAGGTATGACATATCAGACAACACGAATAGTTATGGTCCTCCGAATTTAGTTTAAACGTCCTTTAAAAAATGGAATCAGGGTGAACTTTGCCAAATAAAAAATGACAGTTGCATGGCTCTCATTTAATTAAATGTGATTATATATTTAGAAATTCGGGTAAGCTATTTAGTAAATTTTCATGGCTTCCTACAAAGTTAATAATGCGTAGTTGCTTTAAGCGTGTTATTTAATAATTCTACCTTCTTAAACTCGGGTGCAAATTTATGTGACCCAAATCCAAATCTCAATGATGCTAAAATATGTCAAAAACTACGGGTGTATTTATGTGATGTGTTTCGAGACGTATTTTAACGACGTTGCCATTTTCTTAAAAGATAATAATAATAAAAGCGGTTAAAGTTTAAAATTTGCACATAGGTTCATAATTGTTAAAAAACAAATAATTAAGCCAAATATAACAGTTGAGCGACCGTACTAGAACCATGGAACTCGGGAATGCCTAACACCTTTTTCCGGGTTAACAGAATTCCTTACCCGAATTTCTGGTTCGCGGGCTGTAATACAAAGTCAACCCTTTCCTCAATTCGGGATTTGAACCGGTGACTTGGGACACCATAAATATCCCATGTGGCGACTCTGAATCTTTTAATAAATAAATCCCATTTCGATTGTCCCTTAATTGGAAAAACTCCTTTTATTATACCCCTCGCGGGGGTGTAGATAAAAAGGAGGTGTGACACTAGTGATAGATGCAAAAATGCAGAATTTAAAAGATCATATAGACATGTTATCTACGTGATGCAAGAATACAGTAACCTATAGTCATGGTGTTTATATGAGTGCAGAACCTTAAGGACATGGTATCTATATATGCATAAATGCAGAACTATAAGCAGGGTTTCTATATGAAATGCATAACTGAAGAACTGTAGACATGATTTCTATATGCACAAGTGCAGAACTATAGACAAGATTTCTATATGACATGCATTAGTGAAGAACTATAAGCAAGATTTCTATATGCCATGCATAGATGAAAAGCAGAATGAGATTGCAGGAATAAATACCAAAGAACATGATGTCTACCCACATGCATATATGAGTGACCCTCCCCTTTTCACTATACAACCCATAAGCTATTAAAACTTATTACAACCCAGAATGAATAAAGAAAAAGAAAAATTACATCACATCAGATATTAAAGTACAACCAAGGAGAGCCTAATTTAGACTCCAAGTCTGAAACATGAAATAAACCAACTCCAAAGATCTGATTTCCAAAATGTAGACATGTGATTTTTGACCCTCCCCAAGATTTTTTTATATTTTAGCACATAAATATTTAATTTAGGCCTAATATAGCTATTTCAACTCATTTTGTCTCTTTTACTTTATTTTATTACAAGAAAAATGAAAATTACAAAAAAATATTTTAGTTTATGTATTTTTCATAAATTTCAAAAATACAAAAATAGTGCCTTATTTTAATCTTTATATAATTTCAAAAATATAAAAATAGTTTTATGTTTAGTTTAATTAATTAGTGTTAGTTTTTGTATTGTGTAGTATTTTTATTTTACTTTAAAAAGAGTCAATTAAGGTGTTGGATCACAATTTTTAGAGTTTTAGAGCCCAATTCATGGCCCAATTCGGATTAGTCCATTAAGCCTAGGGACCCTTCTAGACTCTTCTTTGGAACAAAAATAAATAAAAAGACCCTAAGGACTTAACACAAAATGACCTAGGGACTAATTGGCAAAATACAAAAAAAATACACCTAAACCTAGACTCTACATATAAAGTAAAGCTGAAAACACAAAAAGATATACACACTCTAATAAAAAAGCAGCCGCAATACTGGAAGTGGCCCTGCCCTGCATCTTCTTCTTCAATTAGGAGACCCAGCTGAAAATACAGAAGGGGGCAACTGCAAAATAACAAAAAATGACCCCCAAGCGAAAAGTTGGTCTTCTCCTTCATGAAGAAACCAACGAAAGATCCCTAGCAGCTGGAAAAAGCAAAAAGACGTAGGAGATCAGCGGCGATAGACAGTCAGAATACCAAATACACGACCTCTCCTCCATTTGAACATCATCGTTCTCACCATGACTTAGAACTGAACACACACGTACACACGCATAAAGACCTTTGGTTTTCAATGGAGTCCGATGGAGGTTGAGTCGCATGAGATCCGTATGAAGTTTCTAACGAGGCTTCGATGTCAAAATTCTAACTCATAGTTTCAGTTCTTTCAGTCTGTTTGTGAAGACCCCGCCAGTCGTCTTAAGAATTTACGCCCCTATTTCCTATTAACTGCTTTCCCCGAGTCTATTTCTGCTAATTTGAATTGCCGGGATATTCGAATTTGAGTTTCAGAGAGTTTTGAGACACTTAGTCCCTAAATGAGAGCTTACATGTTGGAAGTTATGCGTAGTTGAAACAGTGTGAAGACGGCCTCAGAACGGAAATCTGATGGTTTCGTTAGCTTCGTTAGGTAAGTTCGGGGTTGGGAGCGTGTTCAGAATGTATTTTGGAGGTCCGTAGCTAATTTAGGCTTGAAATGCCGAAAGTTGGAATTTTGGAGTTTCTGGGCCGATAGTGAGTTTTTGATCCGAGGGTCAGAATGGAATTTTGGAAGTTGCTGCAGCACCTTCATGTCATTTGCGATGTGTGTGCAAGATTTCAGGTCATTCAGACGTGTTTTGGTTGGCTTTTTTATCAAAAGCGTATTTTGATGAAATTTGAAGTTCTTAGGCTCAAATCCTTGATTAATTCGGGTTTCTGGTGTTGTTTTAGGTGTTTTAAGGATTGGTACAAGTTTAAATAGGGTATTAGGAGATGTTTTTGCTTTTGGTTGAGGTCCCGGAGACCTCGGGATGATTTTGGATGGTTAACGGGAAGATCGGAGAAGTGTTGCAGCAGTTGAAGCATTGCTGCTTCTGGTATTTTCATATCTACGGCTTGTGAACCACAGATGCAGCTCCGCAGAAGCGGCTAAAGGGCTGCAGAAGCGGCTTTGGGTCATTCCTTCAGAAACTGCAGAAGCGGGAATCGCATGAGTGGTTATTGGTCCGCAGATGCGGAATCTTGCCACTTAAGGGAAAGCCACAGAAGCGGCACATGGTCCGCAGATGCGGTACCGCAGGTACGACTAGATGGACCGCAGAAGCAGGTTAGAGCTAGCTCATCAGTATCTGCAGATGCGGTGGGAATTTTGTAGAAGCGGATCCGCATCTGCGATATCAGTACCGCAGGTACGGAATTTTGGCCCTTTAATGAAAGCCGTAGAAGCGACATAAATTCCGCAGAAGCGGGACCGCATAAGCGGAAATCTCTAGCCAGAAATAGTGATTTTGAGGGTTTAGTTTCAAAAGTTATAAAAATCAAATTGGAGCTCACGAGAGGGCGATTTTTAGAGAGATTTGAAGAGGAGATCATTGGGTAATGATTCCTTAACCCTTTCTAGTTTTATTCCATCATCTAATTTCGGATTTTGAATGGAAAATGGGTAAAAACTTCATAGACCTAGCTACTGAGATTTGAGTGGGTGTTTGACCTCCGATTTGAGAGATTTTTATATGGTTAGACTCGTGAGAGTACGAGTGTTCTAAAATTGTTAATTTCATCCGATTCCGAGATGTTGGCTTGAGGGACATTTTGGTCATTTTACATAATTCCGCGTATTAGCTTAGAATTTAATTGTAGAACCTATTACTTGAAGTGTTATTTACATTATGGAATTTAATTGAATAGATGTGGGCCATTTGGAGTCGAGTACTCGTGGCAAGAACATGGTTTCTAGTTGATTTTGAGCCGGTTCGAGGTAAGTATCTTGCCTAACCTTATGTGGGGGACTTCCCCTCAGGATTTGAGTCTTCTTTGTTGATTTTATTCCTTGTACGCGAGGTGACGAGTACGTGCTCGGATTTATTTGTGGAAAATTGTCCTTTTTAGGTTCTTAGATCCTTGAAATCACCGAATATGGAGTTGTTCTTGATACGATTGAGTTCCATATTATTAGTTTCACCTCTACATGTCTTACTTGGAATTCATTTGCCCTTTTTGGTGTATTCTTGTTGCCTAATTGACTTTTACTTGTTAACTGTAGATATTTACCCTTTTATAGTCACATTATCATTCCTAACTGCTTGTCTTTATTTGGAAAGCATATTTTCTATCTCTCATGTAATTAATTGGTCTTCATCGGAAAGAAGTTAGATATCCCATGTTTAGTTGATATTTCCTTAATTGTAATTATTTGATTTATGTTAACTTCCTTGTTGTTGAACTGAGTATTATGGAATCGTTGTTTCGTATTATTTCTCCCTTGTTGTGTTGTTCTTATTACGCTTAGTATTTCTCTGTTACGGTTATTCCTTGTGAGTTAGTTGTACCGTCTTTTGGTGAACGGAAAAACCTAAGTTGAGTCCCTTGCTTTGTTCCTGTATATATTGTCATTTACTATGTTGTACTTGATATTGTGATGCACGAGGTTTCTGCCATACAATTATTGATATTGTGATGCACTAGGTTTCTGCCGTGCGGTTATTGATATTGTTGAGGCACGAGGTTTCTACTGTGTGGTTATTGATGTTGTGATGTACAAGGTTTCTGTTGTGCGATTGTTGTTGAGGGTTTGTACGAGGTCTTTGCCATGAAACTGTTGCTATTGATATATTGCACATGCGGCGTAATAAGGCGGGATATGTTCATATGCTTATATGTGGGTTACGCATGTGGCGAAATAAGGTGGGAATATTATTCTGTTGCTATTGATATATTGCACATGCGGCGTAATAAGGCGGGATATGTTCATATGCTTATATGTGGGTTACGCATGTGGCGAAATAAGGTGGGAATATTATTCTGTTGCTATTGATATATTGCACATGCGGCGTAATAAGGCGGGATATGTTCATATGCTTATATGTGGGTTACGCATGTGGCGAAATAAGGTGGGAATATTATTCTGTTGCTATTGATATATTGCACATGCGGCGTAATAAGGCGGGATATGTTCATATGCTTATATGTGGGTTACGCATGTGGCGAAATAAGGTGGGAATATTATTCTGTTGCTATTGATATATTGCACATGCGGCGTAATAAGGCGGGATATGTTCATATGCTTATATGTGGGTTACGCATGTGGCGAAATAAGGTGGGAATATTATTCTGTTGCTATTGATATATTGCACATGCGGCGTAATAAGGCGGGATATGTTCATATGCTTATATGTGGGTTACGCATGTGGCGAAATAAGGTGGGAATATTATTCTGTTGCTATTGATATATTGCACATGCGGCGTAATAAGGCGGGATATGTTCATATGCTTATATGTGGGTTACGCATGTGGCGAAATAAGGTGGGAATATTATTCTGTTGCTATTGATATATTGCACATGCGGCGTAATAAGGCGGGATATGTTCATATGCTTATATGTGGGTTACGCATGTGGCGAAATAAGGTGGGAATATTATTCTGTTGCTATTGATATATTGCACATGCGGCGTAATAAGGCGGGATATGTTCATATGCTTATATGTGGGTTACGCATGTGGCGAAATAAGGTGGGAATATTATTCTGTTGCTATTGATATATTGCACATGCGGCGTAATAAGGCGGGATATGTTCATATGCTTATATGTGGGTTACGCATGTGGCGAAATAAGGTGGGAATATTATTCTGTTGCTATTGATATATTGCACATGCGGCGTAATAAGGCGGGATATGTTCATATGCTTATATGTGGGTTACGCATGTGGCGAAATAAGGTGGGAATATTATGATGCATGTGTGGCAAAATAAGGCTGTACTTATTATGTTATTAATGGCACAAGTGGCGAAATAAGGTGGGCTATGTCAGGGGTTGATTGTAAATAATTGTGACGACATATAGATGCATTCCTATTTTGTTTAATGTTGTGATTGTGGGTTGCTCACTTATATGAGCTTTATCGCTTGGATGTTGTGGGAAAACATCGTACATGTGGTTTGTTCTCCTTTTTATGTTTATTAGTTGGTATAATTCTTGTTAGAACACTTGCACCAGCATACATGTAGTTGAACACTCATATTAGAGGTGAATTCCTCCCGATTTTGCTAAGGGTGGAGGTACGCCCTCATTTATTCATTATATATGTGAGAGTGGCCCTAATTAGTTAGTTAGTTGTCAACATGACTGTGAGGCTGACGGGACACAGGATGCCAAGTGTTAAATTTCAGATGCTGGGATTTCGTGAGTGGTGGTTTGTTCGAGATTTGGTAAATTAGTAGAACTAGTTCAATAAGACCTTATGTGAATATCATCATAGGATCTGAGTTATCGTTTTGTTTTTTCCCTTACTGTGTTGTGACCTTAGGATTTGTATTGTGTTTTCGCCGTCATTATGTATCAGCATTTCTTATATTTTCGTAGTTACTTGTTGTTCCTTTCTCTCATCGTGATTGTAGCATTATTGGTAAATTCCGTGCAGTCTTTACATAAATATATAAACCATTTCTATTGTTCCCCTCATTATATTGTTTATTTGACTGGTAGGTGTCTTGACTGTTACTCGTCACTACTCCACCGAGGTTAGTCTTGAAACTTATCGGACACCGCAGTAGTGTGCTCGTACTACTCTTCTGTATATTTTTGTTGTGCAGATCTAGGTACTTCCACTCAATTCTGTTAGCCTTGGGAGGAGGCATTTCGGTAGAGAATTAGAGGTATATCTACTACGTCCGCAGACCGAGTCCCTTTCCAACTTTCTGTAATAAGTATAGTCCTTCAGTATTTATCCTTGTTTAGACATTCTTGCGTTAGAGCCTCTTATATCCCTTAGCTTGCGATTTGCGAGATTTCGGGTTTTGGAAATTTTGTTAGCTCTGAGAGCTGTTATTGTATGTGCCAAGCGGCACCTTAACCATTGTTTTATTTTATTAGTTCAGTTTTAATTATTTCTTCCGCAATTATGGTTTGTATTCCGCATTGTTAGGCTTACCTAGTAGTAGCGACTAGGTACTGTCACGATGGTTCACGGAGGGCGAACCGGGTCGTGACACCGTTGGGTCTTGCTCTGTTTTTGTATATGTTAACTCTGTTCATCAATGATAATATCTTCGACAATTAGATTTTCTGGTGTTGAGACTCGAAGAAATTCAAAGAAAACTTCAATTTCTGAGATTGAGTTTGAAGCTGTGTAGCCTCATTTTGCTGCTGGAATTTCGTTGGTTTGAGTCCATTTTGGAGCTCTTTTGTGAGATCTGTTCGAAGTTGGGTATTGAAGTTTCGAGGTAGTCAAGGTTCGGTCCGTTGTTTTCGCCATTGAAGTTGTGGCCGATTAGTTTTGCCCTGTTTGAATGCCCTGCTTCGGTTTCTTTTAGTTCTGTTCAAATCGCTGTTGCCATATGTTCTTGTACTCGACATCGTGAGAAGTTCTTATATCTGAAATTTCATCTTTTAAAGTTGTTGTTGATTGCCGTTGTTTCGGCTGAATTTATTGTTGAGCTCCAGCCTTAGTTTTTCAACCTTTTCGAGCATTTCTCGTTCGTATTGTTCCGGCAGTGAGATGGACAAAGCTGCGGAAGTTGTAGATGAGATGTTGCTTGAGGGAATTAGGCCAAATGAGCGTACATATACAACAATTAGGGATGGTTCATTTCTTTGTGATACAGGAAAAGCTTTTGAATATTTTTCAAGAATTAAAGATGAGGGTCTGGAGCTTGACGTATATACATATGAGGCATTTCTCAAGGCATGTTGAAAATCAGGCACGTACGCATTTGATGATATATACAATTTTGGCTGCATTTATATGGCTAATTCAGCTTTGCTTAAATGCCTAAAAATGGATATGTTGATATCGTTTGTTGCTTTAGTTTTTTTTAATTAATAGTTATCCATAGTCTTTCTAGTTTAGCCAGATAATTGAAGTTGTTAAAATTCAGTAGTTAATCATTACATCCTTCCTCAAAAATAATTCCATAATCCATGGCCCTCGGATAATTAATATGAACTGTTTTAAAATTGGGGTGCGCCATTAGTTGAATTTTCCATGGCCCTCGCAAACTTGAAAACGCGTAGTTGCTTTAGGCACGTAATTTAAAATCACCTTCCTAAACTCGGGTGTGCATTTCATCTGACCCAAATCTAAATCTCAACAACGTTGAATAAAATGTGCTTCGAATTGGGGGTGCATTTCATGTGGCGCGATCCAAAGACATACTTTAGACGACGTTGAAATCTTCCTTAAAATAAATAAAAAAGGTTTAAAGTTAAAATGCACATAGGTTCAAAAATATTTTAAAATCAGATAAATGAGCCAATAATAATAGTTGAGCGACCGTGCTAGAATTCCTTACACGGTATTCTGGTTCGCAGACTGTAATATAAAGTCAATCCCTTTCTCGATTCGGGATTTAAAATCGGTGACTTGGGACCCTATAAAATTATCCCAAGTGGCGACCCTGAATCTTTAAATAATATAAATTCCGTTTCGATTGCCCTTTAATCGGAAAAACTCCCTTATTGTAACCTTCCGTAGGTGTAGTAGAAAAAGGAGGTGTGACAGCTCTGGCGACTCTGCTGGGGAACGAACCTAGAATTTCTGGTTCAGGGTTCAGAATTCGAGTTTAGATAAATTGTTAAATTTGGCTTTATCTGATTTTGTTACATATTTGTGCCTAATGTGCTAAATGTTGCTTTTACTGCTTTGATATTGTGTGAAATTTATATAAACTGCTCTAAAACTCCTCCTCTCTTTGAGTCTTCTAAATCATGGAGAAGGGTGCACTTCGTGTAGCTTCTCTTCTGTTAGAGTCAATTCCCAAATTTAGAACGAGGTTCAGACAAGTTGCAAAGCAGGCGAAGCTTTTGTATTCCCGGTACGCTGCCCCCCCCCCCCCCGGCTCGAGTTGTCCGCTCAGTTAAGCCAGGTCTAGAACAATAAACTCAAGTGTTGAGCCTAGAATAACTCAGTCTCATTCCGGATCCCTAGTAGGAATATTTGTTTGCATCATGTGCACCCGACTTAGGGGACTCAACACATGAGTTGGGTCTGTTTAGGACAGGTATAACCCAAAATAACAAACCATCTTGATGCATTCTATGTGCCACATGTTACATTTATTCAAGGGTAAAAGGGTCATTCGGCGGACCAATGATAGCTCAGGGCAAATGAAAAAAAAAAGAAAAAAAATAAAAAAAAAGGATGAAGTGTGAAGATAAAGCGAGTGGGGCCCAATTATATTTTCTGTCACATTTTTGTTAAGGAAGAAAAGAGCTTGAAAAATTCAAAAAGATTTTGCACTTTTTATCATTTTTCAAAAAAATCAAAAAGGGAAAAAGAAAATCCAAAAAAAAGAGTTTGCATATTTCATCATTTTCAAAGAAAAGACAAAAAACAAAACACATGTTTTATCTAAATTAGTTATTTCTCCAAAATTCTTGACTGTATCTAATCTGCCCGAACTACGCATACCTGATTCTCGTCTTTCGAGGCGTGATATGTAGGCAACCCACATAGGGTCCGGTCTTCCTAGTAAATCTTAGGTTCTTGGCTTTGCAGGGTCTTAGCCAAATTTTGCACTTCTAGCCACCTTTTGGCCAAATAAGCCATTTTGCAAAAAATAGCCCCAATCATGTCTTGCATGTGTCTAGTAGGGAATATTATTGTCTCACCTAGTATTGGTTTGAGTTTTTTTACAGGTATAAATCTACTCACCGAAGTTTGAGCGTGACAAAGCCCCAGTACCATCTAGTCAGGATCACTTGTTCAAGAATGGATTAAAAGGAGATTTTCTTTTATTTTATTTATTTTTGAGTCTATTTTTCTTTTATGTCGTCTTTTACTTTCTAGTTTTGTATAGTAATGTCGAGTTTTTATTACTATTATATTTTCTATTTTGCATTTGAAAAAGTGTGTTATAAATCAAAAATCCAAAAAAAGGATGTTGCATCTTATATTTCTGTCGGAAGTTTTCTTTAGAATACTAATTCTAGGAATAAAAAAAAAGTCATTTGAGGTGGTTTTCCTTTATTGAATTAATATCTAGAGCTCAAAAAAAATTTCTTTTATATTTTCTTTTAGTATATTAAGACTAAAAATTTAAAAAAAAAGAATTTTCTTGTAGTACCTCTCTAAATATTTTCTTTAAGATATTAATTCCAAAAATTCAAAAAGATTTTTTATTGAGGTTATTCTTTGGGAAATTAATGAGGAATGAAAAAATTTTACAAGAATTTTAGGACGTTGTACATAGAAGGGAAAAAACAACATACTTTTTATTTGGTTTATTTTCAGAGTTTCTCTCTTAGGTAATTAAAAATTGAAATAAATAAAAGAACAGTTTTTTATTTTGTTCATTTCTTGTTTTGAAATCTTTCTTCAAGGATATCAAATGAAAATATTTTTCTTTGCATTTCCTTCCTTAAAAAAGGTCAAAAAATATTTCTCTTCTAGGATTTTTCCTTAATAGAGTATTTTTTTCAAAAGAAAAAAAAAAGAAAAACATGCCTATTAAGCTTGAGTTTAGAAGAGGTTATAGAACATTAAGTTTGGAAATTTTCAAAAAAAAAAAAAGAAATTTGCTTCTTTATTTCTCTTTTCTCATCAGAGTAGTCATTAAGGTAAAAAAAACGTTAGTTTTTTTGTTTTATATTCGATCTTTCAGAACTACGCAAAGATCTGATTCATGCAAGGTCATGATACGTAGGCAACCTACATAGAGTTCGATCGAATTATTTTTTATTAATTAAAAGGAAAAGAAAAAAGAGAAAAAAAGATAGGGAAAAAGAGATGAAGTCATGGGATGTGAGAAATGAGAGGGAAGAAAAAGAGCGATAATCTGAAAGAAAAAAAGGAAGGAAAATGAGCGAACTAAGAAGTGCGAGGAAAGAAAAGAAAAGAGAGGTTGAAATGAACAAAGTGGGATGATGCCAATTGACCTATTTACCCTCGAAGTCAATTTAGAACCAATAACTATGGCATGGTGCATTGCATATAAAGTGAGATTATCTTATATTAAATGCACTAACGCTAACGTGATGGCTTCATTTTGTTATATTCATAGCAGAAGGGTGGTTGGTTTGTGGTTTTTAAAGTGGTAACTCTTCTCTACAACACAAAGTCAAAAAGCCAATGGCAGACAACAAAACTGAGTTGGTTGATACAGGTGCCCGAAAGCAGTTGGTTGAACAAGACAAAGGGTTGGTTGAGGAGGTAAAGATGTTAAGACAACACATGGCGACATGTATCAGGCTTGGATGACTCGGAAAGCACCACCCCCGCCACCACCTAGCTTCCTAGATGCTACCCCCATACAAACTCCGGTCATGGTGCCGAATGATCCTCTATACTCTCTAGATAGACCCGCTTATCATAGTTTTTCCAACCACCCAAGTAGATCCATCACTCTTCCTCCAATTACCTCTCCTCAAAATTGCCTTCCTGTCATATAGACTATTCTCAACAATGAATACCCACTCAAAGCCTATGATGCCCAATATTACCCCTAAAAGGTTGCCCGCAAGGTTCTTGATTCATACAAGAAGAGCCCTCGGGATGAGCTTTATGCTGAACATGAGAAAGTCACAGGAAGATAAGGGAAAGATGGGATACCCAGGAGGCCAAAAGGCATAGAAGAATCCATAAGAAACAAGCAAGGAATGGGAGACCATGGTAGCATGGCTTGCAAAGAACTGTCTGTGTCCCCCGACGTTCGCCTGCCCGCGTGGTTCAAAGTGCCAAAATTTAACTTATATGATGTTATGGAGATCCGGTAGACCACCTGAGGGTCTATTGCAGTGAAATGAGAAGCATTGGAGAGAAAGATGACCTGTTGATGGCATATTTTAGTAAGAGCCTGACTGGGGCAGCTTTGGACTGGTATACTCGTCAAGATATCGGTAAATGTCCTACATTGGGTGACAGGGCTCAAGATTTTGTTCCATACATTCAATAGAAATCATGCGTTACCCCAGACCGTTCCTCTCTATCTAAAATGGAAAAGAAGCAGGAGGAAAGCTTTAGGTAGTTTCGGCTCAGATGGAGGGAGCAAGCTACTCGATTCAGTACCCCGATTGGTAAAGAAGAAATGGTTGAGCTTTTCCTACAAGCCCAGGGGCCCACTTACATCAGTCATTTGATCCTGGCTTTGGGAAAGCCTTTCAATGATATGTTAAAAATTGGGGATCTAGTAGAAGAGGGAATAAAATCAGGAAAAATCATGAGTTGTTCAAAAGAAACTCAGAACATCCTAGTAAGCTTGGGTGGAAGAAAGAAAAACAGAAAAGATGATCCGATGGGCTTTCTCAATCAACACTTCTAGCCTCGACATCGTACCCGTGGATATCCTTGTGCACTAGATTATCCTCCCCAATGTTACTTCTCTCCACAGAACTCCCAAAGCCGTACATCACTTTCCCGGTAACCAGCTCCACAAAATGCCTATCTACCCCCACGAGCCTACCAAAAACCCCCTGGATCAAATTTTTGACCCAATCAAGCATTTAAGAACGAGAGGTTATGAAAGAAGAAAACCTTCACTCCATTGGGAGAGTCATATGCCAGTCTGTTCCAGAGGCTAAGGAAATTGGACATGTTGAAGCCGACTCAGATAACAATGCCAAACCCTCTTCCAAAGAAGTTTGATTTTCCCCAAAGGTGCGCATATTGCTCAGATGCCCCGGGGCATGACATAGAGAAGTGTTGGAATCTGTAGAATACAATTCAGAAGTTTATTGATGCAGGTGACATTGTTATGCAAAATCCAGATGTAGTAGACACCAGCCAAAGTCCATCACCTGTGTATAATGAGACAAATATGGTGGGGATGATTTATTTTGAAAAAGAATGTGAGAATTCTTCTGGGAGCCTCGGAGGCCCATGTGCTACCAAGCTTTCAGTGCTATTAGAGGCTGATCTTAAGAATGAGCCGGCAAAAGGAATCCAAAAGCAACTTGAACAATGTGATGAAGACTTGTGAAGTTCCTAGTATTGTTCATGCAGAAGTCAGTGGCTAAGATGTCGAGTTTGGTGATTGGAAATACGTTCTTTCTTGGTTAGCCAGGGAGTAGTTTTGGTGGTTTATTTTGTTATCATTTCTATTGTCCGGGTTATTTCAAGTTTGTAATTTGGATATTGTCTTATGACTCAAACCCTTCTATCCTTTTATTTTGCCTAGTTCCTTTAGTTGTAGCAACTCGTTTAGTGTTACCTAGTTTTGTTCCAGGGTTGTAACCCCAGTTTAGTTTGCTTGTCTTGTTTGAACCATTTCACTGTCTGTCTAATGCAATTTCATATTTTTTGTTATTTCTAGTCATTTTCTTTTGTTTAGTTCTCTTTTCTTTCTACAGTTCTTTTCCTGTTGGCTCTAGTGACATGACATATATGCGTAATTCTCAGCTCAAGCTCAAAATGTTAGTTTAGTCATAAAGCATTGAAACAATTTTGAAGATGATAGGGGCACTTGAGGGGAATAAGAACAGATTTGGACACATTGAGATCACATCAAGCCCAAATTATGTGAAACTGGGGCAGATAGAACGTAAAGAAACCCTATATTAATGCCCAAATTATGTGAAACTGGGGCAGATAGAACGTAAAGAAACCCTATATTAATGCATAAGGCCGCATCAGATTGAAGCTAGAGGCAAGTTTGCCCAAATTGGCAGGGTCCGTTCGTGGTAATGAGAGTAAGGGTGTTGTCCAATGGTGCTTTGCAGTTGACAGATGCAGAAAGCGAATATGTGGATATGGTTATCAAGTCTGGTACTATCAAAAGATGTTACGAATATTTTCCTTGGTTTGTTTAATTGTTTGTTTGTACTTGGCATATTTTGAAGATTGGAATGACAAAAATATTTTGTTCTGCTGTCTAAATACTTTATCCTTCGTTACCCCTTTGAGCCTATTTATTTTCTTTCATACCCCTTTTTTGGAATTAATAGCAAAGTTCAGAAACGCAAGCGCAAAAGATAAGTACAGGAAGAAGAGAAAAAGAGAAAGAAAAGATGAAAAGAGAAAGAAAAGAATAAGAAAAAAAGAGAGAAGAAAAACAACAAAAAGAAAAAACAATGAAAAAAAGAAGAGAAAAGAAAAAGAAAAGAAAAATTAGAACAAACAAAGTAATTCCTATGACATAAACTACGTTCGACCTGATTCCTTTTAAGGATATGTAGCCAGCCTCACAGTTCGGTCCCATCAAAATAAAAATCCAAAAGTCCCCAAGCAAGAAACTGGGATAGAAGTTTGTGTTGTTGTAAGAAATGTGATTCCGAAAGTTGTAATCTTGAACCCATTTGAATTGTTTTGAGCCTTTTGATAACCTTTCTTTCTAACCCCATCCAAAAGCCCATATTACAGTCCAGAGGAGGACCTTCCAATCAGTCTTCGAGAGATGCCAAGGAGAGCAAGTAGAGGTGAATCATATCAGGGGAAACATTCCGGTCCAAACAAGGAGAATGAAAAAAATGAGAGAGTCTTATTGGCGAAAACCCTCACAGGTACAGCAATGCGAGTAAAATTGAGAGAAATAAAAAATGAGAGAGTCTTATTGGTGAAAACCCGCGCGGGTACCATAAGGCGACGTGTGTTGAGAGAAAGACCAAAATGAGAGAGGCTTGATGGTGAAAACCCTTCGGGCACTACAAGTCGAATATGGATTGTGAATCAGATTGGATAAGCGGAGCATTGAAGCCTAGTTTCATGGTTTGGGGGTATAATAGGAGCTGAACATCAGATTTGCTTAACAGAATAGGCCGCAGGTGCATGTCAAGTTTATTAGAGTTGGTATCCACATCCGATAGGTTTCTACCTTGTAGTTTCCTTGTTAGGAATCATCTCTTTCCATTGTCATCTACTTTGTTCCTTTTGTCTTGTTTACTTCCTCTTCCTAAGTCTTTTTGATCAAAACAAGTGAGAAATGACTTCAAAATTTGCCACCAGCTTTCCAATTGCACAAAACTGGATTTGTTTAACACATCAAAGCGTCATAAGTTAGGAAAGAACAGCAAGCACATTAAGTTGGTAACAATCAACATTCTTTGGGATCCTTGTGAGATACAAAGACTTGGTACATATCAATTCATGAACAATGCAACAAATGAAGGGTTAGGGTGAACATATCAAAGGTATTTATTGTGATAAGATTGACAGAAGGGTGGTAAACCAGTAACGAGCAAGACCTTCCAAGCATAAATCAAAGTTATCATGGCAAATAAGGGACCCGTAGACCTCAAGGACAGAACCACTGGTTTAAGTCAAGAAAGAACAGCATACGCAATGAGGGGGTGACAAATGTCATGCTTTGGGGTTCATGTGAGACACAAAGGTTGGTAAATGTCAGTTCATGAGCAATGCAGCAGATAAAAGGTATTGGGTTTGAATAGACAAGAGATATTTTCTGTGTTAAGGACGACAAAAGAAGTGGTTAGTCAAGGAACAAGCAAGGTCTTCAAGTAGGAATCAATTATCATGGAAAGTGAAGGAACAATAGACCTCAAGGCCAGAGCCAATGGTTTAAGTCAAGAAAGAACAACATGCGCAATGAGTGGGTAGCATTTGTCATGCTTTGAGATTCATGTGAAACACAAGGGCTTGGTAAAGTTCAGGTCATGGGCAATGGAATAGATAGGGGGTATTGGGCCTGAACGGAGAAGAGATATTCTATGTGATAAGGATGATAGAGAAAGTGGCTAGTTAATAAACTAGCAAGGTATTCGAGTGGAAATCAAAGCGATCATGGGAAGTGAAGGAGCAATCTCCCTCAAAGTCAAGGCCACAAACCAACCACCATATTTTTAAACTGACAAGATTTTTCTTTGATTTGAAACAGGGGTAGAAAATTTCATTTGTTTATGAGAAACCCTCCGTAAGGAAAGGCAGCACCAAACAGGTTTGACTTTTGATTTTTAGGACCCTCCTGAAAAATGGGGCCTAGTTTAAAAATCGAAATAGTCATAAGTAGCAAATCTAGCATAAATGTACCCCAAGGAATATAAATTGGTTTCAACGTTTTCACGTTTGAGATAGGATTCAATTAGAAGTTCTCAGGACCCTCCTGGAAAATGGTACCTAGTTTAAATTTCAAAACAATCATGAACAGTATAATTTAGCATAAATGTAACCCCAAAGGAATATAAGTTGGCTTCAAAGTTTACATGTTTAAGATAGGATTCAATTAGGAGTTTTCAGGACCCTACTGAATAATGGGACCTAGCTTTAAGATTTCCATTAGATAACAAGATGTAGCGTAAGTTCTGCTGTAGAGTAGTATAATTCAACTGTAAAAATTATCACTTTTAAGATAATACTTGATTTTCAGGACCCTCCTGGGTAACGTGATGTAGCTTTAATACTTTCTTAGATAACAAGATGTAGCGGAAGTAATACCTTCAGAAGATATAACTTAGATTTAAAATTGTCAGGACCCTCCTGGATAATGTGATGTAGTTTTAAGATCGGCTTAGATAACAAGATGTAGCGAGAGTAATAGCTTTAGGAGATATAATTTAGATTTAAAACTATCGTTTAACTAGGAGTTGTTAGGACCCTCCTGGAAAATAGGATCTAGCTTTTAAATTCTTAGTAATATTCGGTAATATGATTCAGTTTAACACTCACATATGTGCCCAGCTACCAAACTGGGACAGAAAATTTTCTTTGTTTTGTCTATTTTTGTTGAAATCAGGTACCCACTTGGAGAACAGGGAGAAGTAGTTCAAGTTTTAGCAATCAGGCGCCCACTTGGAGAGCAAGGGAATATAGTTCAAGTTTCAGCAATTAGGAGCCCACCTGGAGAACAAAGGAATATAATTCAAGTTTCAGCAATTAGGCGCCCAACTGGAGAGAAAGGGAATACAATTCAAGTTTCAGCAATCAGGCGCCCACCTGGAGAGCAAGGGAATATAGTTCAAGTTTCAGTAATCAGGAGCCCACCTGGAGAACAAGGGGATACAATTCAAGTTTTTGGCAGTCAGTCGCCCACCTGGAGAACAAGGGGATACAGTTCAAGTTTTTGGCAGTCAGACACCCACTTGGAGAACAAGGGAATACAGTTCAAGTTTTGGCAATCAGGCGCCTACCTGGAGAACAAGGGAGTGCAGTTCAGCATTCAATTCAAGTTAGATGTAGCAGAAGTTCATGGCAAGAATGCGAGTCAACAGTCCGAGGTGATCACCATAAGTTAGTCACAATAAAGGAAAAAGGATAAGAGCAAGAAGTTCATCCAAATGCAGACGTTGACGAAAGATGTGAGCTGCTTAAGACATGACTGGAGTCACAAGCATGGTGTGGTGTCCGGGGTTGGTCCGAAAAGCTGAGGAAGAATGAACTAGCACCTACAACTAGCAAGCGTCAAGGTTCAAATCCAAAGCCTGCATGAAGAACCATTCAAGACTCAAGATCAAGCATCAGAAGACTTATAGATAGGAATCTCATAACTCGTAGTTGATAGACTTAGCTAGTCTTTTTTATGTTCTGATTTTTGATGTAATAATAGGACCACGGGCCAGAACCTCGGCGGAATGGCACCTCGACTGGCTCTCCACCTCGGAATACTCAATCATCTCACTCACTTCTGAACTACACGTAGCCTTATTCCTTTATAGGCAAGGATATGTAGGCAGCTCAGATACCAGGGCTTGGTCACATTCCCCTTTTCTCTTAGTTTTGGTCTCTTGAAATAAGGGTCGAGTCAAAAAACATGTCAAGTCATTCTTTGTCTGAAAACTCTTCGTGTTTCCAGTCAAAGAGAGGCAACTGTAGACATGTGATTTTTGACCCTCCCCAAGATATTTTATATTTTAGCACGTAAATATTTAATTTAGGCCCCATATAGCTATTTTAACTCATTTTGGCTCTTTTACTTTATTTTATTACAAGAAAAATAAAAATTACAAAAAAAATATTTTAGTTTATATATTTTTCATAAATTTTAAAAATACAAAAATAATACCTTATTTTTATCTTTATATAATTTCGAAAATACAAAAATAGTTTCATGTTTAGTTTAATTAATTAGTGTTAGTTTTTGCATTGTTTAGTATTTTTATCTTATTTTAAAAGGAGTCAATTAAGATATTGAATCACAATTTTAAGAGTTTTAGAGCCCAATTCTTGACCCAATTCGGATTAGTCCATTAAGTTTAGGGACCCTTCTAGACTCTTCTTTGGAACAAAAACAAATAAAAAGACCCTAAGGACTTAACACAAAAAGACCTAGGGACTAATTGACAAAATACAAATAAATACACATAAACCTAGACTCTACATGTAAAGTAAAACTGAAAACACAAAAACATATACACACTCTAATAAAAAAGCAGCCGCAATACTGGAAGTGGCCCTGCCCTGCATCTTCTTCTTTAATTAGGAGACCCAGCTGAAAATACAGAAGGGGGACAGCCGCATAATGACAGCCGCATAATCACAAAAAAATGACCCCCAAGCGAAAAGTTGGTCTTCTCCTTCATGAAGAAACAAATGAAAGATCCCTAGCAGCTGGAAAAAGCAAAATGACGTAGGAGATCAGCGGCGATAGACAGTCAGAATACCAAATACACGACCTCTCCTCCCTTTGAACATCATTGTTCTCACCATGACATAGAACTGAACACACACGCACACATGCATAAAGACCTGTGGTTTTCAATTGAGTCCGATGGAGGTTGAGTCGCATGAGTTCCGTCCGAAGTTTTCGGTGAGGCTTCGATGTCGAAGTTGTAACTCATAGTTTTAGTTCTTTCAGTCCGTTGGGTCTTGCTTTGTTTTTGTATATGTTAACTTTGTTCATCAATGAAAATTTGTCCGACAATTGGATTTTCTGGTGTTGAGACTCGAAGAAATTCGAAGAAAACTTCAGTTTCAGAGATTGAGTTTGAAGTTGTGTAGCCTCATTTTGCTGCTGGAATTTTGTTGGTTTGAGTCCATTTTGGAGCTCGTTTGTGAGATCTGTCGGAGTTGGGTATTGAAGTTTCGAGGTAGTCAAGGTCCGGTCCGTCGATTTTTCCATTGAAGTTGTGGTCGATTAGTTTTGCCCTGTTTGAATGCCCTGTTTTGGTTTCTTTTAGTTCTGTTCAAATCGTTGTTGCCATATGTTCTTGTACTCGACATCGCAAGAAGTTCTTATATCTGAAATTTCATCTTTTAAAGTTGTTGTTGATTGCCGTTGTTTTGGTTGAATTTATTGTTGATCTTCAGCGTTAGTTTTTCAACCTTTTCGACCATTTTCATTCGTTTTGTTCCAGCAGTGAGATGGACAAAGCTGTGGAAGTTGTAGATGAGATGTTGCTTGTGGGAATTAGGCGAAATGAGCATACATATACAACTGTTATGGATGGTTATGCATTTCTCGGTGATAGAGGAAAAGCTTTTGAATATTTTTCAAGAATTAAAGATGAGGGTCTGGAGCTTGACGTATATACATATGAGGCATTCCTCAAGGCATGTTGAAAATCTGGCAGGTACGCATTTGATGATATATACAACTTTGGCTGCATTTATATGGCTAATTCAGCTTTGCTTAAATGCCTGAAAATGGGTGTGTTGATCTCGTTTGTTGCTTTAGTTTTTTTTTAATTAATAGTTATCTAGAGTCTTTCTAGTTTAGCCAGATAATTGAAGTTTTTAAAATTCAGTAGTTAATCATTACATCCTTCCCCACAAATAATTTCATAATCCATGGCCCTCAGATAATTAATATGAACTCTTTTAAAATTGAGGTACGCCATTAATATAATTTTCCATGGCCCTCGCAAACTTGACAACGCGTAGTTGCTTTAGGTACGTAATTTAAAATTACATTCCTAAACTCGGGTGTGCATTTCATGTTACCCAAATCTAAATTTCAACAATATTGAATAAAATGTGTTTCGGATTGTGGGTGCATTTCATGTGGCGCGATCCAAAGACATACTTTAGACGACGTTGAAATCTTCCTTAAAATAAATAAAAAAGGTTTAAAGTTAAAATGCACATAGGTTAAAAAATATTTAAAAATCAGATAAATGGGCTAATAATAATAGTTGAGCGACCGTGCTAGAACCACGGAACTCGGGAATGTCTAACACCATCTCCCGGGTTATCAGAATTCCTTATCCGAATTTCTGGTTCGCAGACTGTAATACATAGTCAATCTTTTCCTCGATTCGGAATTTAAAACCAGTGACTTGGGACACCATAAAATTATCCCAAGTAGCGACTCTGAATCTTTAAATAATATAAATTCCGTTTCGATTGTCCTTTAATTGAAAAAACTCTCTTATTATACCCTTCCGGGGGTGTAGTAGAAAAAGGAGGTGTGACACAAAACCTTTCTCATTCTTGGGTGTGTCAGAGTTCCCAAGAGCTTCATGAACTCCAGGCAGTGCTTACACCAAAATAAGTTGCAGAATTGAATTAAAGTGCAGTATAGAAGGGCCAGCCCTCAAATGTCCAAGTTCAGAGGGAACTCAAGGTCCCCAAAGCAAGGCTCATAGGAGGGAGGAAGAACTTAGAAACTAGGAATGAGTGTAAGTGCAAGAGAGGGGATTCTAGGAAGACCATGACAGGCTGGTGGTCATACCCAGCAATTAGGAGTGCTGACACACCCTTAACCAGCCTGTTAGCCATATTTGTTTGGGAGTTAGGATCCATTAAGGATCAGGTCTAGACATGAGCAGTAATTTGGACACTGCCAGGCCTGAACCCTAACTCAAACACATAAAAGTGAGTAGGGGGTAGGGATTCACAATATAAATAGATACAAACAGAATAGCACACAGATTAATCACTGAACATGGACAGTAAAGTAAACATGATTGCAGAAGCTGTAAATAAACACATTGATGTGATGGCTGAAACTAAATTAAGACATACCAATTTCAGAAATAAGCAGAAAAAAGTAGTAGTAAAGCCCAAATTGCAAGCAAACAGCTAGAAGAAACTCAGATGAGAATGTGGAAGTATTTAAATTGAGAGTGTAAGGTGAGTAATGTAAGCTGAAAGTGTGTAAAAGTATTGAATTCGAAGTCGCCTTAAAGAGTATTCCAAAAAATCTCCCTTAAGTGCAGAAGGGTAGTCCCCTTTTATAGTGCATAAGTCAAGTAAGAAAAGGTAAGAAAATAGCTTTGCAATCAATCACATAAAATCTCTCTTTAGTTAAGGGATTCTAATTTCAAACGGGTAGAAGATAGTTAAGGAAATTTTTTTATTGAGTGATACACTCAAATTACACTTTAATTAAGAGTGTAAGGCGGTCGATGTCAAATATAATAACCCAACAAGGTTGGGCTCGAATCCCACAGGGAATAGGTGTGAAAAGGTTACTTGTTCAGTGTGTTGCTCAACTAAAGTCTTATCTCTATCCGGTTAATAGTAACAAGATAGTGGTTTGTAGTAACAAGAGTATGTACGGAGTTTGATTTGAAATAATGACTAATTGAAATGTTTAATGAGTGATCAATTTGATTAAGCAACCAAGGTTGTGTCCCCTTTAATGAAGTGTAATGTATACAGGTGTTAATATGTTATATTTCTAATGGAAGGTTCTTTTGATATGCAAATGATGCCTAATATACTATCCAATATTTTCCAACAGTTGAGTAGTATTTCCTCCTTGTAATTTTCCCAAATGTAAAAGAGTTGCAATGAAGAATCATTAATGTATGCCAACTAAAACCCACTTATTCCTAAGCGATTTTATTAAACAAGGTTTAAAGTCTTGAGTCATTGTATCTACTTCTACCATATTCTAACCCACTTTTCCAAGCAAAGCAAGAATTTAATGGCTTTTGTTAATGTTTGCAACCACGAACAATAAATGAAGAATGGGAAGTAAATAAATATCAACCAACCATTATACATATATTGAATGTTAAACACCCATTAACATAACATCCATTTAGGGTCCACAACCTTATTATTTAAAGTTAGCTACACTAACTAAAATACAAGGACCAATTAAAATTTAATGCCATGAATACTTACAAAGTAGGGAATCGTCAACAAAAAGCTTCCAAAAAGAGAGAATAGTTATGTCTTGGAATGTAGTGTAAAAGCTAGACCAGATGAGCCCACAAAAGCTTCATAAAACTATTTATAGTGGGGCAAAAATCGGGACAGAAAATGGATAAAATTGCCCTTTCAGGTTTGATATGCGACCGCATTCTTGTCGCTGAACAAGTATGCGGTCCGCATTTTGAACATCCAGACCGCAGATTAAAAACCTAGTTTACAAGTCTTCACCGCATTACCATTATGTGGTCCGCATTTGAGTTCTGCGGTCGCATTTTGTCTCGTATTGTTGACCTTCAGTAGTCTTCATGGTTGGTTATGCGATCATTATGCAGACCACATTTTGATTATGCGGTCGCATCTTAAACCGCATTCTTCACTTGAAATTAGGCTCAGGTCTCTGTTTCAGTCTGCAATTCTTTTGTCCATTATGCGGCTCGCATGTCTCATCTACGATCGCATAGTGGACCGCATATAAGCATTTGTGCAACATTTTGCTCTTTTCTTGTCTTTTTGCTTCCATTTCCATGTTCTTGAGTTCCTCTTCCTTATGTACTGTAGAAGTAACACAACTACATAAGTGTCGATTCTAATTGCATTAAAACAAGCTAAAATCTAAGCAATTAGTATTGAAATGTACCGAAATTCTCCGGCACATCATTGACATCTTTTCCTAAGTAACACAAAAAGGGTAAATACATAGGAGTTTATTTAAGGAAAAAGTCCAGTGATACATGGTTAATGAAAGAATAAGGAAAGGGAATAAATCAAACAGCCAGTAAAATCAAAATTGTAGGCCTCGTTCGAATGAACCAAGTCAGGAAAAGAGAGGAAATGGTTTTACTTAAGAAAAATCAATAACAATAAATCAAACCTTACTAAAATAATTCGAAATCAATCAACAATTGGCAAGACCCTTTTTGAAAGAAGAACTTCTCGTATATAAAGCACACAAATATCAAACATATAAGGAGTTGTCATGCTGATTAGAGAAATAGTCATAAAAAGGTTCAGGTCCAATTTATAAACTCAGAATGAGTCTGAGAGTTTGGGGTTTCAAAGTAGAACCCCAGTCCAAACGCAAAGATCGAACTTTTCCAAAGAAACCCCCAAATCCTAGGATTTTAACTCGAATCAGATACAGAGATGAGAGGTCAAGCCATTGAAACAGACTCAGAGGTCGCTTTTAGAGACTCATGAGAAACCAAAAGACATGATAGCAGATTTGAAAGCATAAAGAACATGTTTGAGAAAAGCTCAAAATTTAAGCAAGTTCAGAAGAGAGAAGAAGTGATGTAAACTCAAGAAACAGTAAATGAGGCATGCTTAGAAATCAAACAAAAGTTTAGTAAAGCAAACAAACTTAAGAATTCAGTAGGAAACACATGCAGTAGAAGAATACTGGAAAATATAGCAAAGAACATGTATGAAAATATTACAAAATTTAACATGCGAGCCTAGTCTGAAGGCACAGTAGAATACAAAGGTAAAGAATAATCGTGTTTAGAAGAAAACAGAAGAACAACACATGCATGGTAGAAAAGAAAGCATACGAGCATAATATAGACGAACATACATAAAGAAAAGAATTAGAAAGATATTTTTTGAAAAACTTTCAGAAACCCTAAATCGAAGAGAAGCAATATTTAAAAGAAACATTTGGAAAATTACTTTAAACATCCATTAGAACACAAATATATCACAGATCTAAGAAAACAAACAAAGAAAACCTCGAATAGCTTAGGATTTCGGAGAAACCCGAGAAATGGGAAAGGCTTGGAAGAAACCACTTGCGTGTCGTCTAATGGTTCTCTTTTGGTCTCCACTGGCTTGCTCGGGGTATTCTTTAGTTTTCAGAAATCTTCTGATGCCATGATACCATGGCTGGATATTTGGTTCTACCTCAATCATATTACAGTAATCATGCATTTCCCAGATTTGGATTCCAAAGGATCAATGTGGGCATTGCCTTGGTAAGGCAGCATCGAGGCCAAAGTAGCAAGTGTGTCGGCTAGTTCATTGTGACAACAAGAGATGTACCTGAACTCTATTGACTTGAATCGCTTGCTAAGATCTTCCACATGTTGCCTGTAGGGAATAAGTTTGACATCTCGAATCTCTCATTCTCCTTGAGCTTGTCGGATAATCAGATCCGACTTTCCTATGATTAACAATTCTTTGACATCTTGGTCAATTGCCATGTTCATACCCATAATGCAGGCTTCATACTCGGCAATGTTGTTTGTGCAGAAAAACCGAAGCCAGGCTGTGGCTGGATAATGCTGACTAGTGGGTGAGATCAAGATTGCCCGAACTCCAACACCTTTTGCTTTTACCGCTCAATCAAATAACTTTTTCCAAGCATTGGTGTCTTTGGATAGTGCCTCAACTGAATTTACCTTTTCATCCGAGAAGTAGGTGCTCAAAGGTTGGTATTCATCGTCAACTGGGTTTTCAGCCAAATGATTTGCCAAAGCCTGGGCTTTTACTGTCGTGCGGGTGACATACACTATGTCAAATTCAGTGAGCAGGATCTTCCATTTTGCTAACCTTCCCGTGGGCATTGGTTTTTGGAATATGTACTTTAAAGGGTCTAACTTAGTGATGAGATAAGTGGTTTAGGCCAACAATTAATGCCTCAGCTTCTGAGTAACCCAAGTTAAAGCGTAACAAGTTCTTTCCAATAGGGTATATTTGGCCTCATAGCTTGCGAACTTTTTACTCAAATAGTATATCGCCTGCTCTTTCCTCCCGGTCACGTCATGTTGTCCGAGGACACATCCAAAGGAGTTTTTCAAGACTATCAAATATAGGAACAGAGGCCTTCCCAGTTCAGGTGGGACCAAAATTGGAGGATTCGACAGATATTCTTTGATTTTGTCAAAAGCTTCTTGGCACTCATCTGTCCATTTAATCGGTGCATATTTCTTTAATAGCTTGAAAATGGGTTTGCATGTAGACATCAACTGGGCAATGAATCGGCTGATATAGTTCAATCTTCCCAACAAGATCATAACATCCTTCTTGGTTCTTAGAGGAGGCAAATCTCGAATGGACTTTATCTTGGTTGGGTCTAGCTCGACGCCACTCTGGCTGACTATGAGCGCCAAGAGTTTGCCAGATAGAACTCCAAATGCACATTTAGTTAGGTTTAGCTTTAGATCATATTTATGTAGCCGCTCAAAGAATTTTCTCAAATCCCGAACATGGTCATCCCGAGTCTTGGACTTGATGATTATGTCGTCCATATACACCTCTATCTCTTGGTGCATCATGTCATAAAAAATAGCATATATGGACCTCATGTAGGTTGCCCCGATGTTCTTTAGACCAAAAGGCATGACCCTGTAATAGTACGTGTCCCAGGGTGTGGTAAAATCAGTCTTTTCTGCATCTTCTTCATCTATCAACACCTGGTGATATCATGCATAACAATCCATGAAGGACTGTATCTCATGTTTGCTGCAGTTATCAACAAGGATGTGTATGTTCGGCAAAGGGAAATTATCCTTAGGACTTGCTTTGTTTAGATCTCTGTAATCCATACACACTCGAGTTTTTCTATCCTTTGGAATTGGAACTACATTGGCTAACCATGTGGTGTATCGAACCACTCGGATCACCCCTACTTTCAACTGTTTTGTAACCTATTCTTTAATCTTGTCGCTGATATCAGTTTTAAACTTTCTTTGCTTTCGTTGGACAGGGGGATAATCGGGGTAGGTTGGAAATTTGTGAACCACCAAATCGACACTCAGTCCTGGCATGTTGTCGTATGACCACGCAAACACATCTTTGAATTCAAACAAAAGTTGGATCAATGCGACCTCGATTTTCTTATCTATGTGAATGCTTATCTGGGTTTCCCTGACTTCTTTAGAATTACCCAAATTAACCAGCTCAGTATCATTTAAGTTCGGCGTAGGTTTATTCTCAAATTGTTCCAATTCTAGATTTATTTCCCTAAAAGCCTCTTCTTTATTGTATTTTGGTTTTTGGTTCATTATTTCACAACTACACAACTTGTTTAGATCTGGGCATGAAGTCCGCAAGCATGTCATGTTATTTAAAGCCGCATTAATAGAACTGAAAGAAAATAAGAGAGAAAATAACAAAATCAGAAAGAGTAAAGATATGAACAATGAAATATTGATTTTATTTCTTTGAATTTGAAGATAATAGGGTTTACTTTGGGAATTAAAGACAGGAAACTAAAGAAAACATCTGAGTTACACCCTGAAATAACTCGTGATGCAGAAAAAGTTGCAGGACTGGACTACCGGGATTCCCACCTGATTGGGAATGAAGTAGCCTTCCAATTTTGTAGTTTGGCATTGGGACCCATGTATAGCACCTCAGAGGTGCTTGAGCCTTCCCCTGGTTGGACCATGTGGGTTTCATACAACATCCGCCTCACAGCCCCACAAATTTCTTCAATTTTCTCGACTGTCAAGGCCTTATCTTCCTCTTCCTCATTATACTTGTCGATGCCCCCTTTTTCTCACAAAATCAGGTTTATAACATTTGGGCGGACAACTCATTTCCTTTTGGGAATTGGGTTTGCAATTTAGAAGAGTCTCCGCCTAATAATTAAGTGCATTAGGACACTAAAAAATGAATTAAATTTAGAAAACCAAAGGTTGGGTAAGAGCTTGGAATTATCTCGAGGGGAAGGTGTTAGCCACCCTTCAAGATCCACTAATGTGGTTCCCGACCATTCTACAATTGTGACTTTAAATACAAATAACAAGTAAATAAGCAAGCATTATAAATACTAGGTAACTTTCACATAATGGTTGCAAATAAAAGAAGTGCATGAGGTTTAAAGAGTGCTGAAATTCGAAAGAATGTAGTTTTACGATTAAAGAAAAGATACATAAGTAAAGGGGAAGGGGTCAAATAATTGATGCAAGTAACTTTAAAAAAGAAGTGAAAGAGGCGGAAGTTGGGAAGAAACAGTACTGAAAATCATAGAATTAAAAGAGAGATTTTCATAATAGGTGCAAGTAATTGAAGCAAAAGAAGAAGTTGAAGAAAATGAAAACTGGACAACTTTAGAATTCTGGGAAAAGGAAGTAAACAAGTAAAGAGGAAGAGGGGTCCTAGGTTTATAAATAACATGGATCACCCCGCACAATACCCGGTAACCATTTATACATATGGTGTTATTGGCGTGGTCATCATATCCATGTCTACCTTACCCATCCCATTGAGGTATTAAATCGCGGAATGGTATCGTTACTTATTGCATGTTATTACCCGTCCCAATCCTATCAGCCCTGGAGGTATTATGGACTACTAGTCCTAAAGGGGAGGTAAAATTGGCTGTTAGAGTTTAAAAAGGACAAAAGTCTAAGGCGACATTCAAAACATACATGACAAGTATGGGGAAGCACATAATAAACAAGGATCAAACAAAACCCCTTCCAACATAAAGAACATATAGTTTTAGCATGTCTTTCAGATACTGATTAGGTCTTTAATTAAACATAAATGTTAAGGCGTGGCTGGTTTATCACTTATTTTCAAATAAGAAGTCCAAATTAGGCTTGCATGCTAGTTGTAATCATTAAAGACTGGTGTAGTTAATTGATTACCTAATGGCTTACGGTATAGACGGAGCCTTGTTACCGGTATTTCCATATTACGTTATTCTTGAGTTATGTTTAGAGGCTCTGTAGACAGGTTGTTGGTAGTGTCAGGTATTGGAAATAAAGCAAAAACATCGATGTTTGGCAAAGATTTATAAGACTTGTAATATTTTGATTATTATGATTTAGTTGCTAATGTAAATGAAATGAAAGTTGTTAATGAAATACTTACTAAATCTGATTAATGGAGTCAATCTCCTATTTAATCATGAGGTTTTTTGGTTAGAATGAAACCTAACAGGCTTGCTCAGTCGGGTTTACTCGGTTGAGCGTCGGTCGCGCTCCTCGAATTTTAGGGCGTGACATGTTGCACCTGCATTCTTAAGACCAAAGGACATTACCTTATAAAAGTAAGTTCCTCTGTCTGTTACGAAAGAAGTTTTTTCCTCATCTCCTGGATCTATCTTGATTTGATTATAGCCTGAATATGCATCTAAAAAACTTAATAGCTCATGCCCTGCAGTAGCATCAATTAATTTATCTATGTGTGGTAAAGGGAAAGAATCTTTTGGACTGGATTTATTAAGGTCTGTGTAATCTACATAGACTCGCCACTTACCGTTCTTCTTAGGAACCACAACAATGTTAGTTAACCAGTCAGGATATTTTACCTCTCGAATTGAACCAATTTTCAGCAATTTTTGAACTTCTTCTTGAATCACCTTATTCTTGAAAGTTCCTTGCTTTCTTTTCTTTTGCTTGATTGGAGGGTATGATGGATCTTCGTTTAGTTTATGAGTCATGACCTCTGGTAGTATCTCTATCATGTCAGAATGGGACCAAGCAAAACAATCTGTGTTAGCTTTTAAAAATTCAATTAACATACGCTTTACCTTTGGGCTAAGATTGGATCCTATATACACTTTCCTCTCGGGCTAGTGTATAAATAAAACCGCAGCCTTTAATTCTTCTATGGTTGTTTTGATGTTCTCGTTCTCTTCTGGTTCTTGAATGGCATCAGGTCTTGAATCCACTTCTATTTGCTCTTGTTCAGTTGAGGTTGATACCGTGTCTCCCCCACCTGAATTCTGTAATTGCTATTTGTCTTCACCTTTATCAGTTGAATCTGCAACGAAATTGATGCTTCTAGAAGTTTGTTGATCCCCTATGATTTGACATATCCCCCAAGGTAATGAAAATTTAATAACTTGATGTAATGTTTATGGAACAACATCCATGTCATGGATCCATGGCCTCCCAAGAATCATGTTATAAGCCATTTCCATATCTACGACTTGAAATTTGGTATCTTTGACAACGCCTTCTGCGAATGTAGTAAGGATTGCTTCTCCTTTCGTTATAACACTAGAGTTGTCAAATCCCGACAAAGTATGCGTTTTTGGAATTAATTTATCCTCAGCTTGCATCTCGTGCAATACTCGTATCAAAATAATATTCATAGAACTGCCTGGATAAATCAAAACCCATTTCACGTTAGTGTCATATACAATTAAAGATATTACCAGTGCGTCGTTATGTGGAATTAAGAGACCCTCAGCATCTGCATCGTTGAATGTAATATTTTCTTTTTCCAGTACATGTCGCAACCGCTTCCCATGATTGATAGATATCTTGGAAGTTTTATTAGCTGCAGTATATGAAACGCCATTGATATCTTCACCCCCACTTATAATATTGACGGTTCTTTTGGGCGAGGGCGGTTTTGGAGGCTCCTGTATGTTCTTCATATATGTTTGTTTACCTTTTCACTAAATAGGCCACTGAGATACCCCTACTTTAACAAATGATCAACCTCGCCCTGCAAAAATCCGCAATCTGCGGTTTTATGCCCGTGGTAGTTGTGAAATTCGCACCAGTGATCTGGGTTTCGTCTGTTTGGATTTGATCTCATCTCCTTTGGCCATCGGACCTTATCTCTCTTGCTTCTTAAAACAACTACGAGCTTAGATGTGCTTACATTAAAATTGTAACCACCAAACCTTGCTTTTAAACTTCCATCATTGTCTCGTGGTCCACGTGAGTTCCGATCATTTTCGAACCTTGATGAGGAGCCTGATTCCCTGCTTCTAGATTTGTGATCGTACCTTTGATTATCTTGCCTTGACCGTGAGTCCTTTACCACAAGTCCCATGTAAGGCTCGTACCTATTTTTACCATATTTTTTTTCATTTTCTACACACCTTGAACTTACTTTTTCTTCTATTTTATGTCGTAAAATGATATCTTCCTCAATCCTCATCTTTGTACTATATTTGTTGTAGACATCATTCCAGGTTGTTGCTAGGAATTCTCGAAGGCTTTCCTTGAGTCGCCTCGTGGCTTCTGAACTCTTCTCATTCAAATTGCTGGCGAAGGCTATGGCCGCCCAATTGCCAGGTACTCATGGCAACGTCATTCTTTCCCGTTGAAATCTATCTACGAACTCTCTAACCAACTCTGAATCTCCTTGTTTGATTTTGAATATGTCTTCCATTCTCTTTTCAACTTTTTGAGCTCCCGAGTGTGCTTTAATAAATAGATATGCAAGCTCAGCAAACGAATTTATAGAATTTTCAGGTAAAAAAGAATACCATGTTAAGGCCCCTTTAGTGAGGCTTTCACCGGATTTTTTGACCAAGACTGATTCAATCTCTAGCTTAGTCAAATCATTGCCTTTGACACCAGTTGTAAATGCAGTAACATGATCTCGTGGGTCTGTTGTACCATCATAATTTGGAATATCAGATATCTTGAATTTCTTTGGAATTGGGAGGGAAGCGGCACTTGGCTTCCTTGGCTGTTGAGAATATTTATCTATATCTACTCCCTTGATCACGGGTGGTACTTCGGGGATTTATTCTATGCGTTCATTTTGCTCCTTAAGCTGTTTCTGTAATGTTAGTACTAGATTTTGTAAATCCGAATTAACTGGATTACCTTAGCCTCCCACCTATGTTTCACTTGGGGTTCCACCGCTGTCTGAGTTAACCAATTCAGAACTAGGATTTTCCAAAGTATTATTATTTGGAGTAGGCGTGGGTGGAGCAACGGGTAATTGACTAACAAAAGCTTGTAAAGCTTAGTTAACTTGAGTAGTGATAAGTTTTTGAAAGGCATCATTCAATGCTTCTTCATTCGCAAATTGACCACGTTCTTCTGTGTGAGACCCGTCAGGAGTGTCCTCACGATATTGACGTGGTGAGTCTTATGGAGTTGGAATTTGATTATCATTATTTTGCGGATCTCCCTGATTTTGCTGATTAATTTGATTTCCTTGAGTGTTGTCGTTGTTGTTCGACATAGTTGATTCAACACAGAAAATCAAGTTAAGATATAATTGATTATCAGATTCCTAGTAACGGAACCAATTTGTTTAACCAAAAAATGAATTTTAGCCAAAGCTAGAAATTAGAAGAATCGGATTACTGATAATTGAAAAAGTATGTAAAGAAAGAGATTTTGAAAATGATATTATCAGAAAGCAAGTAAATTAGAGTATATTCCATAGTCACTTGTGTCTCAATCGATTACATATATCCCCTTTTATAGGTCCCTTTGGGAATGTACGTAATGCCTAAGTCATAATATGGCTATTATGTGTAATTAATGACATTAAATGCCACGTTACATGATCATTATGTTAAATGCATATATTCCTTAACAGATTCAGCATTTAATACTCTTTAATGTCGTATTTGCACCCTTTTCTTTAGCCAGGTTCATTCTTTCCATTGCTCGGATGTAAATAAGCTTAAACAGGGACGGGCGCCGATACTCTCGTCCCGTGCCTCTTCCTTTTTCCTTACTCGTACCTGTTTTGTAATTCTCGAACCGTAGCTAAGTATAACTTGTTGACCATTCCACGTGTCCTGATATGTCGTCATATATATGAATACAATTTTCCCCAATACACTGTTGTGGCTTCATTTTTGCACTTATCCCATTGAAAAGTTTTTAGTTGGAATATAGTAATAATGTGGAATAGGTTACAGTGTAATAATTCAGATTTTCTTAAATAATTTATAATTCTTTTAACAATCTTTTTTTTTATAATTATTTAATACTGTTTATTTAACCTAATATCATTTTTCATAATTTTTTTTAATACATAAAAAAAAAAAGAAGGAAGAAGTGGTAAAAGAAAAAAGACCAAAACAAGTAACTCAAAACGTTCATTTCAGCCGATGCCATATATGGAACACAGTAAAATCTGAATCATTTTTTTCCAGAACTTCAATTCAGTGACTTTGTATATAAAACTTTCCTTTCCTTTTTGTTTATTTTTATTTACCTTTTTTATGCCAATATTTTTCTTCCTAACTTTATGCTAAATACCCAAAAATCAGAATTTTCGTGTAATACTTTCATCATCGTTGTCTCCTATAAATTGGAGGTGTTTTCTTTTTAAATATATAATAATAACTCAAAGAGCTTTGATGAAAAATGAAAGAGAGGACAACAGAAAGAAAAAAAGTACATTCATACAAGTCCATATACAAAAATATACTTATCAAGTTGCTTGCAGCTTCAGGGAAAAACTGCTATGATGTTTCTGAAAATAAACCTCTAGCGGAATTCTTGAGCCCGTTTGCTATGTCCATGTCACCGATGCTAGAGATAAGAAAGAGCTACTTGTATGGCATGATATGGTGTGTCCATTCATATAGTTATGTTCACAACATAAAGGTGAAGAATACTTTCAAATTTTGTAATTAAGTTATGCATGTATAAAGTTATAACTGAAGGAATTGAGAGAAATCCATAATTGCATAAAGGTATAACTGAAAGAATAATTAATTTTATAACTGAAATTTTATGTAAAGACTCTAAAATCAGAAAGGAAATTGAATAGAAGAATGGGAAAAGGAGATAAAAATTGTGAAAATCAACGAAAAAAGATAAATAAGAATGGTGGCTTATGAGACATGTCCCATAACCTTCCCAATTGCCAGCTTTATATTAACATATAGATTTTTGGTTTTAATATTAGCTTTATTTCATTTTTATTCCCTTTATGCCGAATCAAATGTTAATCTCTTTTTCAATCCAGTCTAAAATAATAAAAGTTGAAAAGTAAGAGGACATATTGTAATAAATCAACTCATATATATTAGGACTCTATTAGGACGTATTAGGACTCTAAGAGTTTATCTCATATTTGTAGTTATCCCATATATGTGATGGACTCTTAATACTTATCTTTATAGGTGATAGACTTATCCCAATGTATGTATTCATATCATATAAATACAAGTAACAGTGACTCTAATTACTGAACCATTTAATAAAATCTATCATGGTATCAGATTAGCCAGCAAAATCCTTTCTCATTCCTTCTTCTGAGCAGTCATGGAACTCATCATTCACCATCATCAGCACTGTTGGAATTTTCTTCTAAACGTTCCGCTAAACTCCAGTACTTTTCCACACCATTTTTCTTTGTTATGGCATCATCTTCACCCTACACTTCTTTTCCTATATCCAATCCTGACAATACTATTCCATCCTCAAGCCTTACTGTTGCTTTCTCACCTCCCCTTTTAACGTTTCCTCCTCTTATGTCATCCCTTTCTTCCATGGCCTCATCAGTACCAAACAATTTATCTGCTCCTAACTTGCTGCCATGTCCTACTGCTGCTATTAAGCCACCTATATTTTCATGTGCTGGTTTGTTGGACTTAACTACTGCCTCAAATTTTACTCTGTTACTGCACTAGCAGCGCCTAATGTCACCATTCTAGTAACAATTAAGTTACAATCTGTTGAAGGTCATCTCACATGGCGTACTCAGTTCACTTCCCTTCTCATATCTCATGATTTTCTTGGTTTTGTCGATGGTTCTATCCCTACTCTGCCCCCATTTCTTTGCGACTCTACTGGTTCGCAACAACCGAATCCAAGCTATTGGTCGTGGGTTCAAATTGATCAAAGCGTCCGTTCTTGGATCTTTACGACCTTGTCGCGTGAAGTTCTTGTCGACGTCCATCTTTTACCATCTTCCCGTGATATTTGGCTTTCCTTACACCATAGATATATGGATGCTAGCCAAGTTAAAGCAATTGAACTTAAGAGACAACTCACTACTTTGAAGAAGACGACATCTATGACAATTGATCAATATTTGAGAGAGACAAAACAATTGGATGATTCACTTGCAGCCATAAATTCTCCAGTTTCCTCCCAGGATTTCATCGATCATGTCCTTCTTGGATTAGGAAAAGAATATGATACGCTGGTTGGTATCCTCACTCACTTCCCTGGACATGTACCACTTCAAGATTTGCGTTCTAAGCTCCTTTTGCATGAACAACGGTTGAAACGCTTTCAAGAATCTGATTCTATCATCTCTCATCATGCATTTTCTACCCAGAATGTTCAATCAAAATTTTCTAATATGTCCAGCAATGCAGCATCTTTTTCAAGTAATCTTGGATGGGGAATATCATCATCTTTTCGAGGTCGAGGTCATGGTGGAAGGGGCCGTGGTTTCTCTGGTCGAGGTCCCTCACAATAGTCTACTCCAAATAATATTGCTTGCAATGGTCCTACTGGTCAGTCTCTGTCACGTATTGGTCGTGCTTCTCTCACTCTTTATAATTTACAATCTGGCAGTACATTCTCACTATCCAGTGGGATCTTAGGTCCCTCACCCTCACCCATTGCTTGTCAAATTTGTGGGCATCCTGGTCACACTGCCTTACAATGTCAAAATCGCTTCAATCATGCTTTCGTTGCTAATGATCTTCCAAAGTCTTTTTCTACTATATCTGTTGGTGAAACAAATGATGCTACTTGGTATTTTGACATTGCCGCGTCCGCTCACATGACTCCATCTGAAGGTAAATTTTATACAAAAGAACCCGTACACTTGCTCTGATCGTGTTTTGGTAGGAAATGGTACATGTCTTAACATTGAAAATATTGGCTATGCTCAGTTGCCTTCTACATCTCGTCCTCTACACTTACAGTCTATATTTCATGTTCCTCAGCTTCGCCATAATTTGATTTCTATTAAAAAGTTATGTAGGGATAATAATTGTAAAGTTGACTTTGATGATTCTTCTGTTTGTGTGAAGGGACAAGGTAACGGGGCAACCTCTCCTTCAAGCTTCCAGTAAAGGTAATGTTTATCTATTGTTTTCCTCATCTGTGACTTCTCCTCCTCAAGCATTTATTGCTCTACGTCAATCCGGAGACATCTGGCATCGTCGTATAGATCATAGTGGTAGTCGTATTTTGTCAAGTCTTAGGAACCATAATCTTATTATGCTACTAAATTCCTTTAGTAATAATTTTGTTTCGTGCAAGTTAGGAAAGTCTCAATGTTTGTCCTTGTCGCGCCCCCTTTTTCTCGCAAAATCGGGTTTATGACATTTGGAGGGACAACTCATTCCTTTTGGGAATCAGGTTTGCATTTGAAGAGTCGCCATCTAATGAGTATGGTGTATTAGGATACCAATAGAGATTTAACTCTAAGTTCGTTTGATAACCAGAGATGAGGGTAAGGGCTTGAAATTATTCTAAGGGGAAGGTGTTAGGCACCCCTCAAAATCCACTAGTGTGTTTTCCGGCCAGACAATTATTGTGAATTGAGGTGCAATTAGCACATAGGCAAATAAGGCTCAAATAAGAGGGGATTTCAACACATAATGGTTTGAAAGTAAACAAAGTTTAGAAGAATAATTAAAAGAGCTGATTTTTTAAATAAGGAATTAAAATGTTGAAAGAAAAGAAATGAAGAATCAAGGAAGGAGGGTCCTAGGTTTATTAAAAATATGGATCACCCTACATAATGTCCGGTAATCACTCCTCAAAGAGGGGCTACGCGTAATATTATCGCGTGGTCATCATATCCATATCTACCCTTCCCACCCCGTTAAGGTATTTAAAGCGTGGATTGGTCTCGATTACTTATTGCGTGCTATTACCGTCCCACTCCTATCAGTCCCGGAGGCACTTATGACTACTAATCCTAAAAAGGGAGGGATATTAGGCTTATTTGAAGTTTCAAAGGTAAAAACTCTAAGGCGACATACAAAACACATATGGCATATTTTGGGGAAAAGCATATAAACAAATAAAGGCTCATATATACCTCCTTAAACAAAGAAATCATATAATTAGTGTGACTTACACACACCTTTTAGGTCTGATTAAAAATACCAAAGACGAGGGAGTTTAAATATTGAGGCAGATTGGTTTATTACATAACTCAAATAAGAAGTCCGAATCAGGCCTTCCTGCTAGTTTTAATGATTAATAGAAACAGATTCAATTTACAGTTATTACTCTAAAGCTTGCCTAAGTGTTTAGACGGGGTCCTATAGGCATGATATCTATTGATTTTAGAAGGTGATGAGATAGCAAGGCTCGAAATTAATTGTTTGAAGTCCTATATGCATACTGGTTAAACTTGTCAAGCGAGGGACTTGGATTATTAAAAGATATGTAGAATGTACAAAAAAATTAAATAAGTTGGTAACAAGTTCTGCAAATTATAGCATGTACTATTAATGATTTTATATATAACGTTGACTGTGAATGAAAACGAATCAGAATTACTCGAGGATCCCTATAGGCATGATTTCTAGGCATTGCTGATTTTAGACGCGGTATCTAATTGACGAAACCTTATAGATATGATATCTAAAAATAGTTTGAATTATGCTGAATTAAAATATTCCTATAGGCATGGCTTCTAGGTGAATTTTGAATATGTAGAAGTTAAAACACCCTATAGGCATGGTTTCTATGTGAAATTTTAATACGCAGAAGTTAAAACACCCTATAGGCATGATTTCTAGGTGAAGTTTTAATAAGCAGAAGTTAAAACACCCTATACGCATGATTTCTAGGTGAAATTTGAATACACAGAATTCAAAAGAACCTATAGGCATTGTAACGATTCGACCGATCGTTTTGAGCTCTAGCATGTCGTTCAGCAGTCAGCGGCCATGAGCAGCTTCATTTCAGGTATAATGACCTATACGCGTGGTTGGAGTTGAATTTCGGGAAGTTCGAAGTTGATTTGGGAAGAGAATTCTCATTTCGGAAGCTTAAAGTTGAAATAATTAACTAGGATTGGAATTTTGAGTAAACGGCCTCAGAATCGGGATCTGAAGTTTTGAGCAGGTTCGTATGATGATTTTGGACTTAGGCGTATGCCCGGTTTGGGTTTTGGATAACCCGAGAGCGTTTTGGCGCCTATTGTGGAAGTTAGCATTTAGAAGAAATTTCATAAGTTTGGCTTGAAGTGTATTTCAGTGTTATCGATGTCCGTTTAATATTCTGAGTCTGTGAATAGCTCCGTATGGTGATTCTGGAGTAGGGAGCGCAATCAAAAGTGAATTCGGAGGTCCGTAGGTCATTTTGGAGTCATTTGGCTAAAGATAGAAAATTGAAGGTTTTTGAGAAGTTTGACCGGAAGTGGACTTTTTGATATCGGGGTTGGAATCCAATTCTGAAAGTTGGAGTAGGTCCGAAATGTCAAATATGACTTGTGTGTAAAATTTGACGTCAATCGAACGTGATTTAACGGGTTTCGGCATCGAATGTAGAAGTTTGAAATTTCTTAGTTCTTCAAGTTGAAATAGAGTGTGATTCATGATTTTAGCATTGTTTGATATGATTTAAGGCTTCGAGCGGGTCCGTTCTATGTTATGGGGCTAAATGGTGTGATCGGACAGGGTCTCGGGGGCCTCGGGGGCCTCGAGTGGGTTTCGAATGTGCGGGAGGAGTTGGAACACCCCACATTTTCTGGTGTTTTTGGCAGCAGTTGCAGGCCTCGCAAATGCGAGAAATAGTTCGCATTTGCGATCTCACATTTGCGAATGAGGCTTCGCATTTGAGAAGGAGCCTGGCCTGAAGCAGAGTTCACATTTGCGACAATTTGATCGTATTTGCGACCTCAGCAGGGTATGCATTTGTGAGCTCTTGGTCGCATTTGCGACCTTGGCAAGGGAGGCCCGCGTTCGCAACTGCGATGGTTGTGTCTCATTTGCGACCTCAGCAGGGTTTGCATTTGCGAGCTTTTGGTCGCATTTGCAACCTTGGCAGGGGAGGCCCATGTTCGCAATTACGATGGTTTTGTCGCATTTGCGTCCGTTGTATTTGCGAACCGGGTGTTGCAAATGCGATATCTGAGGCTTGTGCGCAGCTATTAATTTCATGACTTAGACCTTTTAGCTCATTTACTTCACCCTCTTAGGCAATTTTTGGAGTCTTTGGAAGAGGGTTTCCACCTAGCACTTTGAGGTAAGTAAATTCTACACATCATACGTTAAATACATAGATTATGGGTAGATTTATCATGTGAAAATTAGGGAAAATCAAGGGTTTTAGATGAAAAACCTAGAATTTAGTAAAAACAAGATTTAACCACGAAAATTGTGAAGGAATGGAGTAAAAATTATATATTCTTGATCCTTAGGTTATGGGTAACAATATTCTTCAAAAATTTCCGAAATCCGGGCACATGGGCCCGGAGATGAGTTTTAGGAATCTTGCACTTAGGATTGGGAAATTGGTTTAATAATTAGAATATGAACTTTTAAGCATGTATTGACTAGTTCTTACCCTATTTGAATAGTTTTGGATCGTTCGGCTCCAAATTGGAGGTTTGAGTGCGTTCTTGAATTGGAATATAGGCTCCGAAGCGAGGTGAGTCTCCTTTCTAACCTGATAAGAGGGAATTGTCCCCATAGGTGAGTTAATTGGTTATGTGCTCCTATTTGTGGGGGTTACGTATGCACGAGGTAACGAGAGTCCATGCGTAGCTGCTATTATGCTATTGTGGTAGTCTAGGACCCAAAAGCATGGTATTCTTGGATTAATTGTAAACTTATCGACATTTGAATTGCTTCAATCACCTCGAGTTAGTAAATGAATTTCCACAAAAGATTAAACTTCATTTTCAAAAATCGTTAAAAGAGAGTTGGCTTTTCTTTGGATAATTGCTCCTTGTTGACTGCTTGATTGACCGTCTGTGTGTGTTTAATTTTGGAACGGGCCGAACGCCTCGGCAGATTAAATAGATGCATCTATAGGCGCACTGTCGACGCTCGACAAATGCACAGTTTACATTTCTGTTGGAGGGGGCAGTCGACCTTGGCATGATTTTCATATGTTTGTATTGTTGCCTTGAACTTATTAAGTTGTCATTGCCTCTTCATGGCTTGGGAATATTTGGATAATAATAAAAAGGGAAATCTTGAAATTTTCTATAAAAGAATTAATTGTTTACTTGTTTCCTTCTATTTGGATTAAAATCATGTTTATAAAAATCCACAATTTAATGTATTACTGATTTCATTATTGGACCACTAGTAAGTATCGAAGACGACTATCTCGTCTCTACTTCTTCGAGATTAGACAGGATACTCATTGAGTACACGTTATTTACGTGCTCATACTACACTTCTGTGCATTTTTTTTGTAAGGTATATGTAACTCTAGCGGCCTACTGGGCGTAGCAGCACGGATGATTCTGGGACTAGGTGAGTTGCATTATTCGAGACGACCGCAGCTAGTACAGTTCCTTCCAGTATACTGTATTTACTTCCTGTCCACTGTATTCCGGACAGATGTTGTATTTTATTTCCTTATCAGTAGATGCTCATGCACTTGTGACACCGGGTTCTGGGAGGACTTTTGGATTATTAAATGTTAAGTGTGTTAAAGATTTCGCGGTTGTTTCTGTAAATTTTATTATTCGTTATTTAATGTGTAAAGAAAAATTATTTTAGACAATACAAAAATTGGAATTTAATTTAGTATTTTGGTTGGCTTGCCTGACAGTGGTGTCTGGCGCCACCACAATCCTTAGTGGATTTTGGGCTGTGACAACATGGTATTAGAGCACTAGGTTCCTAGGGTCTCAGGAGTCATGAGCAAGTCTAGTAGAGTCTCGTGGATCGGTACAGAGATGTATGTACTTATCTTCGGGAGGCTACAGGGCTATTAGGAGTACTTCCCTTCTTGATTCCTTATCGTGAGATTTGATTCCTATGAGGCTTATGCCTTTGTTTCATTCATACTCAATCTATGCGTTGCGAAGCTCTTGTTATAAATCGGAAATTGAAGAACTGTAATGGTACTACAGGTGTGATACGGGATGTTTCTCCCGGTATAGCTGGTCGAATTATTATCATCGCTTTATGGAAGAATATTCTATTGTTTCAGCTCAATAGCGGTACTTCTGAGAGCCTTGAGGCTATGCATAGGTTTCCATGACGCTTATATATTATTGTTCCTCAGTATTGCTATGATGGTAGGATGTTTGCCTATGTGTCGAGGCAGTGAATGACTTGAGGGGAGGTTTACTCAGTGCATGGTTTAGAGATTTAGTAATTATTTTCGGCAAGAGAAAAGCAATTGGCCTACGAATGTCCAGATTTGGGCTGATGGAGTAGCGAGGCTTGGTGTTGCAAGCGTGGTGGATTTTTCTCCTATGATGAGGTGTCGTTGTCCCTATTGAATGTAGTAAGTTCGCTGGTGTTATAATCTTCTACAATTCGCTTTGGGAGAAGGAAATGGTGAGATAGTATTGAAGAAGCGACTGTCAGAGATTGCGTGGTGCGGTGGTTCAGGATTGAATCGGTGTTTCTAATGTCGACGGCTCGAGAAAGATGATCTTCAGAAAGGTTTAAAAATTAGTAGCGATGGTGGGTACAAGTGCTACGAAGATAGATTTTATTTAAGGCAACAACTGAGCAATAAAGGATGAGGAAGGACATGTGGGAAGTATCAGGAGATGCTTAAAATTTCTAGGAGGCCGAGTATAAGAGGCCAAGGGACGAGTAGTCGATTAAGGGGATGGGTTCCGCCAAAGTGGGAGAGTGGCGGAGTTGCATAGGGGCTTTGCAGTGGGATGACCACGTACCTTAAGGAGAGTTTGGAGCTATTTGCGGATATTAGTGATTGAAGTAAGGGCTCTTGTGCGGCAGGAGATTTGATATAACGGAAAGGAGCCACTTAAATGAAGAAGTATGCAGCATAACTTTGAATTAGGAGGATGTTGCCGCAAATTCGAGGTGTGAATGGACTTTTGCAACTAGAAAGTGAGCTCGGACTCAGGATGGATTATTGATGTCGTAGTGATTGTACCCCATGCAGCAACGCTGGAAGATATCGGGGAGTGATTTCTACAGGTGGGTTATTCCTGTGAGCAGGTTAGCGGTCGCGTGGTTGGCAAAGCTTCCATGAAGAATTATATCGGTTATATAGCAAAGAGATCGGTTGTGCAAATGTGTTTGATGATTCAGAATATAAAAATGGGGTTTTACAGAAAGAATCCGAGAATTTTGGCGGTTGATTATGCAAGGTTATGTCAATATGAGATAAAGAGGACGGGTGAATTACAGATTTGTGAAATAATGGCTTCAAGCTAAATGGGAGAGTCCCACCGCTTATGATTGGGTTGCATGGTTAGCTACTTGCGGGGTTTCTGGTTACTAGCATATTGATGGGCTATTTCAGCTACGGCAAAAGACCATAAGTAGTAATTTGAGCAAAGGAATTATTAAAGGTAGGCTATCGTTGGCCTTATTGGCCCATGTTTAGACTTGGGGAAGGATTCAGGATTGTGCTTTGTAAAGATGCGGGTTCCAAGGGAAGTAATTCTGCCAGGTGCTTCACTAATGGGGCGTTCATGTGCTAGAAAATTTATGGAATTGATTATATTCGGGGCCAGGTCAGAGCAGGTGGCTCTCAACAATGGTCCTAGTAAATTCAAAATATAAAGTGTGATGCCTAATAATTTCGAGCCTATAGGTACGGTTAAGAATCGAGCTTTATAGCGGCCTGTGAGAAGAGGCACAAAATGTTCTATGATGTTTTGGCTCACGATGTAGCAATTAGGAGGTACGAAATGGTTCGTGGGGTTTGAGAGATTATGGTCTCGTGATTCAGGGTTATTCGGGATGAGTGTGGATGGGGTGTGTTAAGTGTTGAATGAGGTTATCATTGTTTCTATGACAATCAAGGATAAATTGGAAGAAGAGGGATTGATTATCCATAGTTGTAGTGACATGTTGCTGGTAGTGGTCAGATCTTTCAGCGTGATTAAGTTATGCAAGTGATTTGTGGAAGTGCGTTTGAGGCTTGTCGGCCACCGTAATTGATGTTATTCAAAGGTATTCCACAGTTATGGCTTGTTTCGTGTAGGCGGACCCCGGAAGGGTTATGGTGGGGTAGACCCCTACTTGGAGATTTGCATATTTCCACGGCTGTGAGAATTCACCTGTGTGTTGCTATGGTTCTCTTGAAGCAAGTCAAGTGAAAAGCTTTTATATGGTGAAGTGTTAGCCCATTAGTGGTTCTGTAGTTATGATGAAGACTGTGTTCTATCGTATGTTGGCATATTGAGTGCAGTGAGTGGTATGGAATTTGAAAGTGGGAATCAAGGTTACAGTTCGGTGTTGACAAGGATAGCACGAGCTCGGATGAGCAGAAAGGAGTTTGGATGGCTAAAGTAAGTTGGTATGGTCTTCAGTGTCACCTAAGATTGGTGCCTTGTGCAAGAGGCTTCGTGTATAGATTTGTGGATTCTTAATTTGCCTTATAGTATTGTATGGTCGGTGGTTAGGTTGTGCAGACTTGTTACCTGGTGCAGAAGGTTGTGGGAGTGTGATCATAGGAAGATTGTATAGGTGCGACAGGTAGTCACTTGATTGATTAAAGACTTAAAGCAAATATGAAGGTTGTGATAATACCGTTGATTTGAGAATATATTCCTGGAGGGCACTCAGTTTATTAAGTTGTGGAATGTAGAGGATTTCTCCGGTTATGATGGTTGTTCTTATGCGTTATGAAAGAAAGGAGAGTTATTATGGACCTTGAAAGGTTAATAACCTAGTCAGTGCGATCAGGATCGACTTGAGGTCGGTGGATGGATTTAAATGGGAATATGGGCCCTACATCGGGCGAGTTGTGTTCATGTCAGCTAGCGTTCCTTATGGAAGAGCAGTCGGGGTGTTATTTGTCGTCAGCTATTTCGTGCAATGATATATATATTGCGCCGTATGAGTTGTGTGACAGCTTGGTAATTTTCTTATATGTTGAGATTCCACGTAGCAATGATGTTATATGAGCAGGATGGTTCTTGAGATTTGGATCAGGTATCGCACCTCAGTTGTGCTTGAATGTTTGTAGCCTATAGCGCTATCTGTTCCCTCAGGAATGGTATTATGCACCTAGCGTGTTTCTGACCGATATTTGATATTTCGTTTTAGCGAGCAATTCAGCTCGACGTATATCTCCTTACGTAAGTTCTATGTGTGGATCGGGTGGCACGCCATCATGGGTATGTTGTTTGGATCAGGTTGCGCGCTACAACAGTGTGATGTTTGGTACAGTTCCTCATATTTGTTTTTATGTGTTCTGTTTCCTATTTTTCAAGGAAAGCTCATATTAGCTGTGCGCCCGCGTCACATGTATGATTCGCGAGCGGGGTAATTTAAATTCCTTTTTAGAGTTTATTTTCCTTTTGTATCACATTCTAATTAGTAGCCTATTGGCACATTGTGGCATCATATGAGACTTTTGGTCATGTCGGGATGGCTTATTGCCTGAGCAGTTCGTACTGGGTGAGACGAGATTGTTGGATTTATGATCAGTGCAATCTGATTACGTGAAATATATTAAGGAGCAAAGATCATTATTTGTTTTAGAATATGGTAATGTTTCTTGTCAGAAGTATAGACTCAATGATTGGTTGAATTGGCAGTTGATTACGAATTTCTGCACATCTCTTCCATCGTGGCGGTATTGTAAGAGTTAGAGTAAGACCTGTGTATGTCGTGGGGTACAATGGGAGCATCAGATTCGTGGAATTTCGACTAAGTTGATCAGAAAATGTTATTGTGGTCCGGTGAATAAAGTGATGCAAGGTGTGAATTCATCAAAGTTATGTAGTCATGTTTGGGTACAGCGTGTAGCGATTGATATAGTGATCGTATGTTGGAAACAGGTCGGGCATAGAATTTCGGATGTTGGAATTGGGCTCTAAGGCTTATTTGCTTGAATAAAAGGGAATATCTTTAGAATATATCGAGCTAATATGCTCAACTAAGTTGTGGTAGAACGGGAAGGTGCATGGGGTGTTAAACAGTGGTTTCAGACTACTTCAGCCTAGTTCTCAGCACGTTCGAGGATGAATGTATGTTTAAGTGGGAGAGAATGCAACGACCCGACCGGTCGTTTTGAGCTCTAGCGCATCGTTCAGCAGTCAGAGGCCATGAGCAGCTTTATTTCTGGTATTATGACTTGTACGCGTGGTCGGAATTGAATTTCGGGGAAGTTCGAACATTATTTGGGAAGAGAATTCTCATTTCGGAAGCTTAAAGTTGAAATAATTAACTAGCATTGGAATTTTGAGTAAATGACCTCAGAATCGGGATCTGAAGGTTTCAGCAGGTTCGTATGATGATTTCGGACTTGGGCGTATGCCCGGTTCGGGTTTTGGATAACCAGGAGCGTTTTGGCGTATATTGTGGAAGTTAGCATTTAGAAGAAATTTCATAAGTTTGGCTTGAAGTGCATTTTAGTGTTATCGATGTCTGTTTGAGATTCTAAGTCTCTGAATAGCTCTGTGTGGTGATTCCGGAGTTGGGAGAAAAATCGGAAGTGAATTCGGAGGTCAGCAGGTCATTTTGGAGTCATTTGGCTAAAGATAGAAAATCGAAGGTTTTTGAGAAGTTTGACTGGAAGTGGACTTTTTGATATTGGGGTCGGAATCCGATTTCGAAAGTTGGAGTAGGTCCAAAATGTCAAATATGACTTGTGTGTAAAATTTGAGGTCAATCGGACGTGATTTGACGGGTTTCGGCATCGAATGTAGAAGTTTGAAATTTCTAAGTTCTTCAAGTTGAAATGGAGTGTAATTCATGATTTTAGCATTGTTTTATGTGATTTAAGGCTTCAAGTGGGTATGTGTTATGTTATGTGGCTGAATGGTGTGATCAGACGAGGTACCGGCGGCCTCGGGTGAGTTTCGGATGTGCGGGATGAGTTGGAACACCCCATATTTTCTGGTATTTTTGGCAGCAGTTGCAGACCTCGCAAATGCGAGAAATAGTTCGCATTTGCGATATCACACTTGCGAGTGAGGCTTCGCATTTGAGAAGGCACCTAGCTTGATGCAGAGTTCGCATTTATGACAATTTGATTGCATTTGCGACCTCAACAGGGTTCGCATTTACAAGCTCTTGGTCGCATTTGCAACCTTGGCAGGGGTGGCCCGCGTTCGCAATTGTGATGGTTGTGTCGCATTTGCGACCTCAGCAGGGTTCGCATTTGCGAGCTCTTTGTCGTATTTGCGACCTTGGCAGGGGAGGCCCATGTTCGCAATTGCGATGGTTTTGTCGCATTTGCGACCGTCGCATTTGCGAACTAGGTTTCGCAAATGCGACATCTAAGGCCTGTGCACAACTATTAATTTCATGACTTAGACCTTTTAGCTCATTTCCTTCATCCTCTTAGGCTCTTTTTGGAGTCTTTGGAAGAGGGTTTCCACCTAGCACTTTGAGGTAAGTAAATTCTACACATCATAAGTTAAATACATAGATTATGGGTAGATTTAACATGTGAGAATTAGGGAAAATAAAGGGTTTTAGATGAAAAACCTAGAATTTGGTAAAAAAAAAAGATTTAACCACGGAAATTTATAGGGAATGGAGTAAAAATCATATATTCTTGATCCTTAGGTTATGGGTAACAATATTCTTCAAATATTTCCGGAATCAGGGCACGTGGGCCCGGGGATCAGTTTTAGGAATCTTGCAGTTAGGATTGAAAAATTGGTTTAATAATTAGAATACGAACTTTTAAGCATTTATTGACTAGTTCTTACCCTATTTGAATAGTTTTGGATCGTTCGGCTCCAAATTGGAGGTTTGAGCGCATTCTTGAATCGGAATATAGGCTCCGGAGCGAGGTGAGTCTCCTTTCTAACCTTGTAAGAGGGAATTGTCCCCATAGGTGAGTTAATTGGATATGTGCTCCTATTTGTAGGGGCTACGTATGCACGAGGTGATGAGGGTCTGTGCGTAGATACTATTATGCTGTTGTCCGGCTAGTCTAGGACCCAAAAGCATGCTATACTTGGATTAATTGTAAACTTATCGACATTTGAATTGCTTCAATCACCTCGAGTTAGTAAATGAATTTCCACAAAAGATTAAACTTCATTTTCAAAAATCTTTAAAAGAGAGGTTTTTTTTTCTGTGGATAATTGCTCCTTGTTGACTACTTGATTGACAGTCTGTGTGTGTTTAATTTTGGAAGGGGATGAATGCCTTGGCAGATTAAATAGATGCATCTATAGGTGCGTCGTCGACCCTCGGCAAGTGCACAGTTTATATTTTTATTGGATCGGGCTGTCGACCTCGGCATGATTTGCGCATGTTTGTATTGCTACCTTGAACTTATTATATTGTCATTGCCTCTTCATGGCTTGAGAATATTTGGATGATAATAAAAAGTGAAATCTGGAAATTTCCTATAAAATAATTAATTATTTACTTGTTTTCTCTATTTGGATTAAAATCATGTTTATAGAAATCCACAATTTAATGTATTACTGACTTCATTATTGGACCAGTAGTAAGTGTTGAAGACGACTATCTCGTCTCTACTTCTTCGAGATTAGATGGGATACTCATTGTGTACACGTTGTTTACGTACTTATACTATACTTCTGTGAATTTTTGTTGCACAAGTATATGTAACTCTAGCGGCCTACTGGGCGTAGCAGCACGAATGATTCTGGGACTAGGTGAGTTGCATTATTCGAGACGACCGCAACTAGTACAGTCCCTTCTAGTATACTGTATTTACTTCCTGTCCACTATATTCTGGACAGATGTTGTATTTTATTTCCTTATCAGTAGATGCTCATGCACTTGTGACACCGGGTTCTGGGAGGATTTTTGGATTATTAAATGTTAAGTTTGTTAAAGATTTTGCGGTTGTTTCTGTAAATTTTATAATTCGTTATTTAATGTGTAAAGAAAAATAATTTTAGACAATACAAAAATTGAAATTGAATTGAGTATTTTGGTTGGCTTGCCTGACAGCGGTGTCCAGCGCCATCACGACCCTTAGTGGATTTTGGGTCGTGACAAGCATGATTTCTACCCTTGCATGCATCGTTACCCACACTTTTTTTCACTAGCCAGCCCAAATATTTATTACAACTTATTACAAACCAGAATAATAAATTATATCAGAAAAGTTCAACCAGAAGAAGCCTGATTCTTGACTTCCTCTCTGATTTATGAGATAGACCAACTCAAAGTCTATTGATCCAAAGTCTTTCTCCAATTTGAGTGTGTCAGAGCTCCCTAAGAGCCTCAATGGGACTCCAGGCAGTGCTCATACCCAAATTGTATCACCGGAATAGGGACAAGTGCATTATAGAAGTGTCAGCCCTCAAGTGTCCAAGTTTAGAGGGAGCTCATGGGTCCCAAGGCAAGGCTCACAAGAGAGGGGCAGAACTTAAGTCTAAAAGAGAGTGCAAGTGAAGAAACAGAGTTCTGAGGGAATAAAGGAGAGGGAAAGAGGTGTTAGGAGATAGCCATAAACAAGTTGACAATTTCATACAAAAGGGGTTCAAGGGTTGGGGAAATTGCAAAGAGCCTATGTACTTAGGCAAGGGTCAGCTTTGGGCATGCATAGCAATAGAAGATGCTGGCATGCCCATAAGCCCACCAGAACACACAATATTAGAGAATACATAGAGGTTATGATCTTAGGGGAATCAAGTTTGAGTCGTGGACAACAATGCTTAATACTATCATGCCTCAAACAAACCATCAGTATCAAACACACTGGGGTAGGGGTTTAGGATACTTAATACATAGATTCAAAATAGGAAGAAAGAAACTACAACATGCTAGAACAAAATACTGAATTAAACACAAGCAGTAGGCAGACAAGAAGGCAAAAGTATTAAGTAAAGTGTTGTTGTGATGCGGAAATTTAAATCAGAACATACCAGTTCAAAGAAGCAAAATACAGTTAAGGCAAAATAGCAGGATTTTGAAATTAGCTTTGGCTTTCAGCCAGCTAAATAGGCCACAGTAGAAGTAGTAAAGCAGGAGAGAATGTTTTGAGTGTAAGTGATTTTAGAACTCAGAGTGTTCGTGTGTGTGCTAATGAAAGAGCAAGGTATTTATAGTTTAAAAACAGGTAGAAAATAAGGCAAGAATCATAGTTTAGCAGTAATTATTGAACTATGTACTAATTAAAAAGCAAATCAGTATCAAAGACTTCCTTTAATTAAGGAGTTAAAATTAAACGGTAATGGGCAGAAAATATTTAAGGGAAGAAATCAAGTAAAGCATCATGCGTGGAATAGATATTAGGGGTAAGTACATAGAGGTTTAATTAAGGGAATAACTAATGAAGAATCTTTGAAATACTCGGTTAACCAAATAAGGTAAGAAAAACAATAAATTTGCAGAATATGGGGATAATCAGCACACAGTAAATCAAGGAGTCAGGGATTTGAGATTACTGATTTGGGAAGAATAACATGGGTTCCCATGAATAAACAAATAAACCAAGTTAAAGACAAGAGAATCAAAAGTCGAAAGGGAAGTTTTCAAATCAATCCAAGAAACAGGGAAATCAACAAAACAAGGAAATAATCAATTACACGAGTGCAATCAGAATTATACAAGGAGGTTTGAAATCAGTCCAAAATTGAGGGTGATTTTAGAGGGGAATTTAGCGTATAAAAGAGTGCATAAACATTAGGCATGCGAGGTTAAACTATGGCAAAGAGAAGAAGCATGCAATAATAATTACAAAGTCCAGTAGACAGTTAAACATGATAGTCACATAGGTCAACTTAGTCATAGGAAAAAGAGGGTATTAGAATCATGAAAAAGGGTCAAGTAAAAAAGACCTTTCTGAAAAATATAGTCTAGTTTCAATGATTGCAAGAAGCCAAATCACATAGAGAAATGGAAGTTGAAACAAAAAGGGTTTCAAATCCAGGCGAGCAACTTAAAACAGGTGAAACAGCTTCAAAAGCTTGAATAAGCCCCAAATAAATTAGGGTTTGGAAACCAATCAAATTCAGGGATGATGAACAAGTAAATCACACAGCAAATAGTCTCATAACTCGAATGAATCCAAAATTTTAGGGTTTTTTGACACCAATGGAGTCAGGAGATGGAACGCAAGTAATAGAACAAATACTAACATAAAAATATATTCAGAAACCTCAAAATAAACTAAGACTCTTGACATGCAAACTCTAGTAAAAGAATGACAGAAGGAAACGCAGTAGAACATGTTGAAAATCAGAGAAAGCTTCAAAAATAATAACTTAACAAAACCTAAATCGGGAAAAAAGGGATTTTGAAGGTAATGTTTTGAAAGAAACCTTGAGAAAAATGTTAAGAATTTTTAGATCAAACACATATCTAAACAAATCTAAAAGAAATCAGAAGAACCTCAAAGGTTAGGGTTTCAGGAGAAGCCCAGATGGTGAGAAATGCTTGGAAAATCATCGATCTAAGCAGGAGAAGTCAAGAATCAGGCTTGAATAGCCATGGATGGCTGGAGAAAAGTCAAAGATGATTGCAAACAACCATAGAATGGAAATCAATCCATGGTCTGGACCAGAATTTTGCAAGATTCAGCCTTGAAACCGTGATAGTCGGGCACACAGAAGCCAAGGCAGATAGATACAAGCCTCCAATGGCTTTGGGAGCCATTGATTTGGGCAGTTTTAGGGTGGTAGTTGAGGGCTTCGGCTAGAGAGAATTGAGAGATAAAGGGATTCAGAGGTAGCTGAGGGTGAGAAATGATAGGTTTTAGGGGTCGTTTGGGATTAATTATGGGAAGGGGATTTGGTGGCCGTTGATCGGGTAGATGGGGCAGTTTAACAGGGTTGGGTTTGGGTCAGTTCAGATGGGGATTGGGCCAGGGTAATTGGGTTTAAAATTGGGGTTCAATTCAGGCCACAATTGAAACACAATTGGGCCATATTTTAAATAGCCACATTTTCCTTATTTATTTTATGAAAACTAGTAAAGTAATTTTTGGAAATAAATTAAAGGTACTAAAATGATTAATAATACATAATTACAAAATTAAAAATATTGTACCTAATTTTTTATGGACATAAACGTAATTAAATCTAAAAGAGGCTAATATTGCAATTATATGCAATTTAGCTTTAAAATACTAAATAAATTTGTAAAAATATACAAAAATTATCTTAGTTATATTTTAGTATAAATATGAAAGTATAATAAATGAATCACTAAAAATAATAATTTTGAAAATAGCTATTGGGCTTTTCTGAATAAAATAGGGCAATAAATTGATTTGAAAATCTTTTAAAATTAAAGAAAAATAATAAAATATTTGGACATACTTATATATGCATACGTATGCTATTTTGAAAGTATTTTGCATATTAAAAAATATCTAGAGAATAATTGGATATCAACAGTCCTTTAATTTAATTGCTCACCGTAGTTCTTTTCCCTTAGATATTATTCATTCTGATGTTTGGCAATCGCTTCATTTATCAAACTTGGGTGTTAGATATTATGTTATATTTGTTAACAATTTTTTTCGATTTACATGGCTTTATCCTATAATGAGAAAATCAAAAGTTTTTCAGCACATTTGTGCATTTCAAAAACTTGCGGAGAACTCTTTTAACACTAAAATTAAAACTTTTCAAAGTGATGGAGGTGGTGAATTTGATAATAAGGCTATGCTTCAACACTTTTCTAACTTGGGTATTTTTTTCATAAATCATGCCCAGATACTCCTCAACAAAATGGGGTGGCTGAACGAAAACATCGCCACATAATTGAAATGGTGCGTATCATCCTTACAGATGCTCATTTGCCATCTCAATTTTGGGTTGATGCTGTTTTTACACTATTTATACTATTAATAGATTGCCTACTCCCATTTTAAAAGGAATTTCTCCATTTGAAAAGCTTTTTCATGCACCCCCTGACTATAGTTTTCTTTGAATTTTTGGTTGTGAATGTTTTTCAAATATATCTTCTCAAGTTTCTCATAAGCTTCAAACACATTCTATCCAATGTATTTTACTAGGTTATGCTTCTAATTATAAAGGATATCGTTGCCTAGATCCTACATCTAGTCGTGTTTATGTCAGTCGCCATGTTGTCTTTCATGAATTAGTTTTTCCATATCCTAAACTATCTCGTCCCTCTATTGTTCCTTCATCCAATGGCTCTTATGAGATTCTTGTAGTTACTGCTCCTTTATCCCCTTTGCAGCCCGATACCCAATCTAAGTCGAGTATGTATCATTCTATGTCGTCTTCTCCACCTCCCTCTAGTGTTTCTTCCCCGTGCCCTACATCCAGCTCTACGGATCACGTGTCAATCACCGCTTCTCCTACCGAGTGTTGCTCTAATGTTCTCTCTTCTTCTGCACCTACCTCACTGCCAACTAGCACTGCTTTTCCTCCTACTTCTATGCCTCATACTCACTCAATGCACACATGCTCAAAGTCTTGTATTTCGAAACCAAAACAAATATTTTCTTTGAACACTATTATTCAAGAAATTGAACCCTCTAGTTTTTCTCAGGCAGTAAAAGTATGAAGTGGCAGCAGGCCATGACAGATGAGTTTAATGCACTTTTAGCAATTAATACTTGGGTACTTGTTCCTTTTCAGCCTCACATGAACTTAGTTGGTTGTAAATGGGTTTATCATATTAAATATAATTTAGATGGGTCAGTTGAGTGATACAAGGCCCGATTTGTAGCACAAGGATTTCATCAGAAAGCTGGCATTGATTACCGTGAAACATTTAGTCATGTTATTCGTGCAACCATTATTCGTATTGTCCTCTCTCTTGCCGTTTCTTTTTCTTGGCCTATTCGTCAACTTGATGTTAAAAATGCTTTTCTGCATGGTGTTCTTAATGAGGAAGTTTTTATGAAACAACCTCCAGGTTTTACTCATCCTGATTATCCTCGTCATGTTTTTAAGCTAACTAAAGCGATCTATGGTTTGAAGTAGGCACCACGTGCTTGGTTTCATCACTTTAGTTCATTTCCCATGGCTCATGATTTTATTTGCACCAAATTTGATACGTTCATGTTCATTCACCGTTCATCGTCTGGTATTCTTATTTTATTACTTTATGTTGATGACATTATTCTTATTGGTAGTCATTCTTCTCTTCTTGATCACTTCATTAGTCGTCTCTCTAGCCAATTTGCCATGAAAGTCTTAGGTGATCTTCATTACTTTCTTGGTGTTCAGGCAATTAGTTCTTCTAATGGTCTTCATCTGTCACAACAAAAGTATATTTCTGATTTGTTTCTTAAATTTCACATCCATACATGCAAACCGGTTCGCACCCCTAGTGCTTCTCGCACTTCTCTTTCTATTATGGATGATGAGTTACTTTCGGATCGTAGTGAATATAGGAGTATGGTTGTCGCTCTTCAATACTTAACTATGACTCGCCCAGATATTGAATATACTGTTAATATTGTTTTACAATTTATGCATGCTCCACGTACTACTCATCTGCATTGTGTGAAGCGCATTTTCAGGTATTTATAGGGTACCATCACATATGGATTGTTCTTCCGTGCCTCCTCATCCACCTCTTTTATATTAGACTATTCGGATGCTGATTGGGCTGGTTGTCTTGATAGTCGACGCTCTACCACAGGGTTTGCGGTATTTTTAGGCTCTAATCTTATCTCATAGCGTGCAAAGAAGCAACCAACAATCTCTAATTCTTCTACAGAGGCTGAGTACAGAGCTATCGCCTATACTGTGGCTGAGACATCTTGGATTCGTAATATTCTTCATGACATCTTGATGTTGATTTTTATTATGTTCGTGAAAAAGTTGCTCAAGGGGATCTTGTTGTTTGATATGTGCCAACTCGGTTACAATTTGCAGATATTTTCACAAAGGGTTTACCTTCATCTCAATTCAGCTTCTTATGTGACAATCTGTCCATCATGTCTGCCAGTCCAGATTGAGGGGACGTATTAGGACTCTAAGAGTTTATCTCATATTTGTAGTTATCCCATATATGTGATGGACTCTTAATACTTATCTTTATAGGTGATATACTTACCCCAATGTATGTATCCATATCATATAAATACAAGTAACAGTGGCTCTCTAATTACTGAGCCATTTAATAAAATCTATCAATATATTCAATGAATTCCAACTTTATTACTGTATGTTTTAAACAATACTAATATTGGAAATTTGGATTCTAAAGCTATAACCTCATAGCAATTCAACGATTGATGTGACGACAAAAATTCACCCTTTATACGGCTAACCGCTACATTTCTTTTTAAATTGTCCGAAAATTGCATCCAGCTGTTATAAATATATTATATTATGGATGTTCATACTCCGTTGTAAATAAGCTTCCTGAAGAAGCTTATCCATATG